>JAJGRW010001492.1:0-301455 GCA_025461045.1 Carex parvula
ATTTACACTACAATACACTACATACACTAAATTTGCACTACAATACACTAAATTACAATACAATACACTAAAAAAAACTAATTTACTCTACATAAAAACTAAACTAATAATTCTACCAAAAAATATAAAATTCGGATTTTTTTCAAATTAAAATTACACTACCAATTAAAAAACATTACATACACTAAAAAACTAATTTACTCTACATACAAACTAAACTAAATAATTCTAGTTATAAAATTCGGATTTTTTTTTCAAATAAAAAATTTAACCACATACCTAACGAAACTTGTAGATATGAAGTTCTTCTTGTTCTCCTCTCAAAATTATACTAAAATATGTGATTAGAATAAAAAATGATGAAGATTTGAGGGAGTTAAAGTTCGGTTTTTTTTTTCTCGGGTAGGGGAAGAAGAAGAGAAAGTCTCGGGTAGGGGAAAGAAGGAAGAAGAGAAGGCCGAAGGCTTAAATATAGCTATACCGAAATGCCATTTCGGTTTAGCCTAAAAAAACTCTATACCGAAATGCCAGTTCGGTGTAGCCAAAAAAAAGGATTTTCTGTGGCATTGTTCCTACAACCCCACGAAAATCTTATAAACCGAATCGCCAATTCGGTGTAGCAAAAAAAAACATTCAAACCGAAATGACATTTCGGTTTTTACGGTTTTTGTAAAAAAATCAGTAATTAAGTTGTTTTTTTAAAATTAATTATTTTAATTACGTTTTTAAAAAAAATCTCTCTCAGGTTCCGTACGAATTCATTAATTCTATGAGGTAACAGAATATTTCAGTTTAGATCTGGACCGTCCAATCAGAATTCGATTCGGATTGTGGAATGCACAAGTCCTTTATTATTCGTGCCGATTCTGATCGAACGGTCCAAATCTAAGAGGATCTCCATTCCAGCAAATGTTTAGCAATTAATTTGGGCCACGTTACTGAGTTTAGCAATTAAAGAGATTCATAATTCTTAAATCACTCCTTCCCAGAAATTTAATTAGAGTTGCTTTTAAAACAAACTTGCTAATTTAAAAACTGTGGTACATTCCAGCAATTATATTAGTAATTAACACATCATGTTAGTAATTTAAAAGAAATCTCCTTGTTTTTAAAACAAACTTGTTAATTTAAAAACTGTGGTACATCTCAGCAATTATATCAGCAATTAACACATAAAGTTATCAATTTAAAAGAAATCAGCGTTGTAGATGCTCTGATATGAATTCCCGTTGTTGTGCTCCAGCTAGATGAACATAGAACACGTATCCTCTGCATTAACTCAAAAGGAAATCTTTTGAGTTAATGCGTTTTGGCCATTTGATATTAAGCGGAACCAATCCAGCTGTCTGATTTTAATGGATGAGCCTTTTAATATTAGTGCGGATCTAATCTTAAAGTAGATCGGATGTTTCAGATGCATTTAAATCAAAAGAATCCCTTTTGAGGTGATGCAGTGGATGCGAATTCGATGAACATAGGCATAGGCGCATAGCACGATATTCCCTTTTTTTTTCTTTTTTTTGAAAGAAAAATAGCATGTGCTCAGCAGTCAGCTCTCTCTGCTTGAAACACTCGCTTGTAGTACAATGGATGTCAATCCCTATCAAAATAATGAGCAAACTGTGCCAAATTAAGCATGGTGATTGGTTATTGCCAACCACCTTCATTATCTATCTCCCACTTTGTTCTCCCCTCCTCCATTCCCATTCCCATTCCACTTTGTTATTGCCAACCACCTTCATTATCTATCTCCCACTTTGTTCTCCCCTCCATTCCATTCCCATTGATTGACCTCGAAACCAACACCGGCAGTGAGACATGGCTGGTGTCTCCGACGACTTCAACGAGGATGACTTCGACGATTACAACCCGCATCCTTACCTGGGCGGTTACGACCTCGCCCAAACATATGGCCAGCCTCTCCCTCCTTCCGCCGCTATTTGCTACCCCATTTCTTTGCCTCCACCGGGAAAGGTCAACTTGTCTTCGGACAGCCTTCCAGTAAACGAGGCGACAAAAGAGTCGGAACAGGAGTCCGACAAGCCTGTCATTACTCCAGTAGTGGAGCAACCTTGGTACACTATATGTTTTCTGCAACCAATTCTCTCACATTTATATCTAAATAAGTAGTACATCTACAGACGTTGAGGAAACAAAATTTGACTGAATTGTTCAAATTTGTCATATTCAGTAAGTTGAATCAATTAACAATAGTATCTTAAAAACTATAACCCAGCTCTAGATCACTTAATTTAGTTTAATTTGCTTACCAAAAGGACTGGCATCTGGGAGCTAGGGGTGTTTTCACATTAATTCTATTTCTAGGAACATGAACATGTCTCTTTCATCTCTTTATTTGTTACCCATCAATACAGACAGTGGGTGCTATTTGCAAAAATTCGTAAAAAGTTTGACATATTTTACCAATAATCCCTGCCCATATTAAAGATGAACACAACTTAATAGGTTTGAACCACACCATATGATGAGCCTTATCAGCCAGAGCCGTACAAACCCGACCTCTTCAGGTCATGGCCATTCTCAAACCCCACGACACCACTGCTGTCACACGAGAGAAGGAGTGAGAGATTTTGACTACTGGAACCACATGATGCGTGGCTTGGATTTTCTTTTTGGCCACGCACAGGGGTATGGTGAGAGAAGAGTTGGTACTGATGTGTATGGTATTCCCATGTATGCCAACAAAAGGAGCCCGACCGAATCTGTGGCTTTGCTTGTGGAGCAGCCATCTGTGCAGAGGTTAGAGTATCACCAGTTGAGTGATGTTGAAGTGCATCCAGATGGATTGGATAGTGTGAGCACTTATTTTTTTTATTTTTTTACAAAATAGATTTTAGGCCCAAATTTAATATTCACAAATTCAAGCTGTCATTGTCTTCTTGCGATTTTGAATTGGTGATTCAGGCATTTGAAGTAGCAACAGCGGAGTTGTTTTAATACTTGTTACTTTTATACTGGAATTAGCTAGAAGTAATTGATTAGGCACTGATCAGCTATGACTTTGTACCATTCGGTACCAATATTTTTATACTGGATTCAGTACCTTTTGGACTGGTTTCAACAACAGTTTTAACTTTATTTCCTACTTGCTGGATTCAAGCCCACTAATTTTCCATGATTTTTATTTGGCTTCTATGCTAGCAACTCTCATTAAAGCTTTATTTTGAATTTGTGGCATTATTGAGATACAAATTGTAGGTTGAATAATACCAAAATTGAACTAAGATTAGGTAACAAGTCATGCATGCCAATTAGAAATCCCAAATGGTTTACAGGTCAAACACAACAAAGAAAAAAGGAAAAAAAAAAAAAGAAGACGATGATTTCATGAAAACCAGATTGGTGCATCTTTGTTACATGTGGTACTGGATACAAATGATACTGGTACAACAGTTGTATATTTTAAAGTAAACCATACGATCCCTGTTTCTAACACTCTGCAGCTTATGCAGCAGCCTTCATGGTACGAAGAAAGGAAGGAAGAAAAGCATGAAAAATATGGAAATAGCTACCAAATTGATGATTCTTACAACTATGAGCAGCGTGGCAGTAATTGGGGCCATGATTCTAGCTACCATGACACCTATCATGATTGGAGATACAATAGTTTGGTAATTTTCCTAATCACAATTGTTTGGTGTAAGTTGTATTTTTTTGCTAAAATTATCATGTTTGTACAATCTTTAGGGATATTCATCAAATGTTGAAGGAGAGTATATGGAAGAAAATAGAGTGCTTACCTCTCCTGTGTACTCTTACAATCAGCACTATCATGAACAGCCATTGCATGTTCAAGTTGAACCAGCAGATCAAACTTGGACTCAAAAGATGATTTCTTATGAGGTACATGGGTCAATTTTTCCTTTTAACTTATTCTAGCTACACCTATCATGATTGGAGATGCAATAATTTGGTAATTTTCCTAACCACATTGTTTGGCGTAAGCTGTATTTTTTTGCTAAATCATCATGTTTGTACTATCTTTAGGGATATTCATCAAATGTTGAAGGAGAGTATATGGAAGAAAATAGAGTGCTTACCACTCCTGTGTATTCTTACAATCAGCACTATCATGAACAGCCATTGCATGTTCAAGTTGAACCGGCAGATCAAACTTGGACTCAAAAGATGATTTCATATGAGGTACATAGGTCAATTTTTCCTTTTATCCGTGAAGACTGATTTGGATTACACCTTTGCAAACTGGCACTATATCTAATGACACCCATGCAAAATGAGAAATATATTGCACAACAGCATAAAACATAGAAAACACTAATATCAGAGAGCATGGAAAAAAATTTATTCTGTTTACCTATTCACAGTTCATTATTTTATAAGGCCATGCATCCTTGTTTTCTGTATAGGTAAAAATGTATTCTTAATTAAAGGGCAATATTCATAACGTAGGTACTGGTAAATAGTTGAGCATGAAGTGCATAATTAATAATTACCTTAGTAAAAGGGGGATTCATGGGTAACTTAGGTACCCTCAAATAAAATTGGAGTATGCAGGGGAATAATTTTCTTAAGTATTGTTGAATACATTACAAGAGGGTGGTTCCGCATTGCATGACATATTCATGCTTTAGAAGGCATATGACATATTTCTCCTTTTGCATGGGTATTCTTGTATAATTTGATGCTTTACACAGTAAATGAAATTATTTTAGGAAGAAACAGAATTGTGCTCTCGTGCAAATCAAGTTATTTGATTCCTGCAATGTTTTTACCATGATAGAATAATCATTCGTCTTATTACGAGAAAGGAGGAGAGGTGCATCAACCAAACATATTATGCCATGGTTATGGCAGAGAAAGATATGAAGAGACTCAATACGAGCATCTTGAGCCTTATAAACCATCTTGGTCTCAGAATTTGGGGTATTATGGCAAATATTTGGAAGGAGAGACGGTCAGATCAGAGGATGTAAGTCTTAGCTTGACGTTTAAAAGTTATTGCAAGACATATCATTGGGGAACAGTTTGAATGATGCATGAAATTCAAATCATTTCGGTCAGAAGACGCAAGTTCATACATATTTCGATTTATAACAAAATTCTTATGCTGTACATGATTGCAATGAGCTTGTAATAGAGGCTTTCAATTATATATCGAGCTGTTAATTAGTGTCAGAAGCACTGTCAACCTGTATTTGAATGTTAAAAACCCAGTTCGCATTTGTTAAGCCTGTCAGGATAGGAAAAGGAAAGGAAAATGGAATCAGGGTTTTGGTTTATGCCAATTACAAGTTTCTTGTTTCATTTTCTTGTTGCAGCATTCGACATTTTATGGCGGTGAAGGAAATGTGAGCACAGCATTTGCATATAATGAAGGAAATACATACTATGAGCAGAATCAATCTTCTTGGTCGACTGGAGATAGTCATGTCTTATATGGAGAGGATATTTCAAATAAACCTAACTGGGTAAGTATACTACACTTCTATATCAACAAGGAAAAAGCAGCGTCAAATTATCAAGATTTGGATTTATGGCCTGATATACTACACCTAAAAAATAAGTTAATCGCACACTGAGAAATTCCCACTAGAAAGATTCTGCTTTTGTTTAGTATTAAGATTTATCTTATTTTCAATTGATTTTACCTAGGAGGACCCCCAGCAATTGGACTGTTGCAATCTTCGGCTCGTCTCATAATTACTATGCATATGATCACTAGTCCCTAGTTTTTACAGTAAATTATAATGCAATGATATCTCAAGTGTACCTATAGTAATTATTATTGCCATTCATGATGACATGTTCACCCTCAATAAAAGATAAGTCTTAAGCCTCTTATAAGTATATTCCTGAATATTACGATATTGTTTAAGTTGATGTACTACTATTGTACTCTGCAACTTGGTAGATATATAATGTTGTCTTGAATTTTTAGGATCATTGTTATATTATTTTGAAAAGATTTCAATGAACTTGTGAATTATGTCGTGATGTATGTTTTGCTCTGGCAATTGAGGAACGTATTTTCTATTTTAGTAGCATTTTTCCTCACATGATCTTCATCGGCAGAATCAGTGCCCTTTCCTCAACCGCCAGTAAACTAGTACAGGAGCAGGAGGCACTGATTCAAGCCTCAGCCCACACCCATTTTTGCATCATGGACCCTTTTAACCTATCTATTCAAACACAAGCCCTAGATAACTGCCAACAGCAAATAATTTTGTGCTACCACAGAGCACAGCCATCCAAAAAACATAGAAAACAAACATGTAGCAAAACTTCATCACTAAACAGAAAAACCAAGCTAAGTTTTGTTGATACAAGCTTTGCATCTCAAAGACATATCTCTTTTTGAAGCTCCCACAAAAGGAACTAGCATTGCTTGCATTGCTGGTGAGCTTTGGAGAGGGATCAAACCAAATTCAGCAGGCAACCATGATAACATCAGATACTAGCCCAAGTATTGAGTTATTCAGTTCATAAATTTAATTCGACTAATTCGATCACTCGTATTTATCACTCAAATAAGATTTTGATTTAAAATATCTGTACCGGTTTAGACCGAACCAACCATTTAAACATTCTTAATGGTCATCAATGGTTAGATTTAGAAAGAGAGATGGAGATATATAGTAGGCCTAGGCCGTGTTGGGCCTTTAGTTTGTGACTTTGTGGCATTTTCCACACCGAGGATGAATTATATATATATGAAGTAGGGGTCTTTCAGTTGCTTCCATTCGATTGGCATATTATGTTGTTGTTGAACTAGTACAAAAAATACTTATGTTGATTTTTTTGTCGCAAGTGAAAGTAGTGATCAAACGGTTTGAAAGAGTAAACTCTACTTCCGGAGTTATAACCACCATCACCCATGTTTTTTCGTCTAATTTAGTTTGAGCAAATTTTAGTTATATAAAGTATAGACTATATTATATGCCATATATATTTTTATCTGATTTATGTTTTCTCAGCCTCAGTTTCTAATGAAATAATATATATATATATATATATATATATATATATATATAGAGAGAGAGAGAGAGAGAGAGAGAGAGAGAGAGAGAGATATAGGCTATCATGCTTTGGGAAGTAAAGAGGGTGTTTTACTTCCCGCTCATATCTTTATTTTCAAAGTTTAAATAGTCGATCTGAACTTTTCAACATGATCTTCATATTAAATGTGCTTGGAGACCAAATTTTACATTTTTTTTGAATTTTTTTACTATTTGTTTAGAATTTTTGAAAATCACAGCTTTTCATTAAATAAAAAAAAAAATTCAAAAAACATTGATTTTCAAAAATGCTAAACAAATAGTAAAAAATTTCCAAAAAATGTAAAATTTGGTCTCCAAGCACTATTAATATGAAGATCATGTTGAAAAGTTCAGATCGACTATTTGAACTTTGAAAATAGAGATATGAGCGGGAAGTAAAACACCCTCTTTACTTCCCAAAGCACCGTAGCATCACTCTATATATATATATATATATATATATATATATATATATATATATATGAGTAAGGCTACGGTGCTTTGCAAAGTAAACAACCCTCTTTACTTCGGGCTACTTTTTCAATTTGCAAAACTCAAACAACCGATCCGAACCGTTCAACATGTTCTAAATATTGAAATGTGCTTGGAGACCAAATTTTACATTTTTTGGAATTTTTTTACTATTTATTAAGCCACTTTGAAAATCGCTAATCCAACGGTGAACAGTAAAAAACAGTAAAATTTTCTGGATCACCGGATCAGACTTTTTCAAAGTGGCTTAATAAATAGTAAAAAAATTCCAAAAAATGTAAAATTTGGTCTCCAAGCACATTTCAATATTTAGAACATGTTGAACGGTTCGGATCGGTTGTTTGAGTTTTACAAATTGAAAAAGTAGCCCGAAGTAAAGAGGGCTGTTTACTTTGCAAAGCACCGTAGCCTTACTCTATATATATATATATATAGAGAGAGAGAGAGAGAGAGAGAGAGAGAGAGGCTAATATCAAAACGTTTGTACCAAGGCCCTCGTGCAACCAAGTCGTTTTCGGATTTTCAAAGTCCAAACAGTCGATCCAAACCGTTAGGTGTTCAATCTATATTAAAATATGCTTGGAGACCAAATTTTACATTTTTTGGAATTTTTTTACTATTTATTAAGCCACTTTGAAAATTGCTGATCCGGATAAACAATAAAAACAGTGCAACCAAATTCTGGACCATGTGATCAGCAATTTTCAAAGTGGCTTAATAAAAAGTAAAAATTCCAAAAAATGTAAAATTTGGAGTCCAATAATATAGAGATCACATCTAACGGTTTGGATCGACTGTTTGAACTTTGAAAATCCGAAAACGACTTGGTTGCACGAGGACCTTGGTGCAAACGTTTTGATATTAGCTACTCTATATATATACACACATACATATACTTACCTATGCAGATTCAAACTAATTGATCCAACGAAATCTTTTACTGTTTGCATTGCTTAAATACAAATTAGAATCATTCTAATAATAAATCAAATAGTAATTAAATTTGAGAATCATGTTTAATACCGTTTATTAAAATATTACTTTTCAAGGTAAAAATACATTTTTTGGAATCTAACTTCAATTAGAGTTTTTTTTAGAGAGAAATCAATTAGAGTTTATAAAATAAAATAAAAAATCTAAATTCTTTCTTCATTTAAAAAATGAAAAGAAACTGAACCCCAATTTAGAGCACAAGTTCAAATTGTGATAAATGAATTTGCTGAATTATTTCCACAATAAAAAAATAAATGCGAAAGTATTGATGGTTTCTAATTTGAAATGGAGTAACAAACAAACATAAACCGGGCCCAAAAAAATTTACCAAAAGGGCCCAAGATAAAATAGGCGTATAGATCAGACAACGACTCAATAAAGTTCGCTCTGCCTCTCTCTCTCTCTCTCTCTCTCTCTCTCTCTCTCTCTTTCAGTGAATACTTTTATTGAGAAAATGCCAACACAGCTTTCCTGTCTCTGATCAGGTAGCTGGATTCTAAATTTTGAACCACACATATTTCAGCTCTATCTTTAATTAGTTTGTAAAGCTTGATCGAATCATGCACTATATTAGATATCCTTTGCCATAAAGTCTCTCAGCTACCACTTGTAATGTTGTATGGTATCAACTATCAAGTTAGTTTTTGTTCTCAAGGACTTATTTGGTTTGGGATCAAATTCTCTGAACAAGAAATTGAATAAATTATGAATAAATTGTTGGAATGTTTAATGTCAGTTACACTTTTTTTACTTTTTGTTTCTTTCTTAAATTTGTAAAGCTTTAGTGCCGCAACTATTAGCAACTTCTTATTTTTTAGGAATTAAAATTGGTAATGCGAAATTGCAAACAACAGCAATAGCTGCCATATTACGTATAGTCCTGAGATAATTTATCACAAATACACAATTGTAATGTTGCATTATATGAACCTCTTTAATTAGCACAACTATTTGGTGTAAAAAGAAGGGTACATGTAAGATCAATCCATTGCCAAAAATCATTTATCAGTGTCATTTATACTCAAGTAATTAATAATTTACTTACCCATCATTAATTTTTTGTGGCAAAACATGACAAATACAATAATAACAAGCGTATCAGTCTTCTTTTACTTTGTTCCCAATCAAGCAAGCACTGCCAATTTATTGACCCACCAGCACTGCCACCTGATGGTACAAATTTCATAATTACTGAGAGCCATGATTGCAATCCTTTAACTAGTTTTAAGCCACCGGATCCATTGCATGTACAGTTAAAACTTAAAACAAACAACGCTAATAGGGAAACTGTGCGCAGTAAATAATTGGAGTAGTTGCATTGATTTCTGGCTTGGACCATTTTGGTACTAGCTAGCGACTCAAAAAAATTTGATAAAAAATATTCTTCGGTTTTTTAGGTACGAAAAATAGTAACTATAGGGATGTCCAACCATCAACGTGTCATATCGACTCCTATAAATGTTGAGAATGGAGTATGTCCGATGCTCATCGGATCTACTTTTGAATTTAATGAGCTTCAAGACAGTCTGATTTATTTTAAGATATGTGTGCAAAAAAATTGAAGCACACACATACGATTTTTAAAGCATAACGCACATATTTTCAAGCGGATCAGATGGTAATTAAACCCATTGAACTAAAGTAGATCCAATGGACATCGAACCTACTTTTCTCTGATAAATGTTATCATATTACATATTTGCTTTTCTTTCAATCAGAAAAAGAATTAGAATACAACATCAACATGAACAACAAAAAAATTTACCGGTGCAACTAACAAGTTGCATATTACTGTAAATTAACCAATTCAGTCAATAAGCTATTCAGGTTTTAGACAAAATATTCTACAAAAATAGACAATAGTCTCATTATAAATAAACATATACCCGATTTTCAAGATCTAAGAGTAATTACCTACTCTTGATTCAACGTGGCTCTGCCACTGCCTCAGAACAAGAAGGTAGTCTTTCTTTTCCTTAATTACTATGGGCGAGTAAAAATCCATTTGATTTTGATTATAAAATTATTTGTGAGCTTAATCTAAAATATCGGGTATTTTTTATGGTAAATGAAGACTAGTTTTTTTTTATATATACTTGATGAATCAGGCTATTATGTTTTGATTTATTATATTTATTTAGTATTTTGCTTAAAATATCAAGATGTTTACAGATAAATTATTTTGATGTGTTCAATTTTTAACAACTTTTAGCGTCATGATTTTTCACAAAATAAATTTAAAAAAGATATAAATTTCCGAAATTTTTATTTCTACCATTTTAAAAAAATAAATAAACCAAATAACCATTGTTTGATGGCAATTCGAATTCTAGCACGGCCGTATCGGCATTCTGCGGACCCATTTGAGCGGGGCCGCAGAATGCCGCTGCGGACACTTGGCTGGGTCCGCAGAACCATTCTGCGGACCCATTTTTTTTTTTTTGTTTTACCGAGACACCACTACGACATATATCAAATTTTTAGTTTTTTATTATTTTTTGGTTTTCTATGAATCTGTGCCGCATCGCTACTTTACTCAAATATTTAGTTTTTTAATTTTTTTATATCTAGAAATCTGTGCCACACCTATATCAGCAAAGTTTGAAAAGTGGATTGAAAAAAAAAATATGGGTCCGCAGAATGCCGATGCGGCCGTGCTAGAATTCGAATTGTCACCAAACGATGGTTATTTGGTTTATTTATTTTTTTAAAATGGTAGAAATAAAAATTTCGGTATAAATTTAGAACATGAAAGTTTGACAAATCAAGAAGATTAAGTTCAAAGATGTCCGAAGTCAAAAAATAACGGACCGAAATGATATTTCGGTTCTTATGATTTTTATAAAAAAACATAATCATGTTGGTTTCATAAAAAATAAATTTTTAATTATAATTTATAAAGAAATTCTAGGTCAACCAAACGGCTAGAATAAATAGGCTCAAGTTTAATCAAAAACTTGATTTATTGCCATTGTTGCCACTAATGAGTTGTCTATACTCAAAAGCAGCGCTTCTTTTGGCCAACAAAGAGACTTTGCTCTCACCTTAATTTGCCCTCTCCTTCTTTACTTTCTCCATGCAAACAAATTGCAAAAGATAAATTGTACAACCAATCTCTGTCCGGAAAGTTAGGAATTTTGTAAAAGAGTGCATCAGAACCTCACATGGGGAGGCATCAGGGATCAGGCATGCATGTTTGGTTTGGTTGGATACTTTGATTGGAATTTGGCGTCTTCTCTCGTACTGTCACCTCTCCGCTCCTGATTTTGCATTAATGCTGTGTGCTGTGGTCCGGAGACAAAATACAACATTTTAAATTGTAGAGTTAATAGGTCCCTAAAATTACTTAATTTTATATTTTAGAAATAAGATGGTTGAACAAAAGATATTGATCTCAATTTAATTTCAAAACACGTCAGGAAGGATTGCTCTTAAATTATAAACTTTTATGCAAACTTTCAATATATACGATCAAACTGACTGAACTATAAAGTAACTGAAAAACAAGACCTGCAAACAAAATACATCTTTAAAATGTGAAAACAAGACCCTCAATAGAACCAGTTCACACTTGCTTTATTGGGTTCTTTTATTTACATATTTCAGTTTCAAAGTTGTATTAATTTGTTTGAATTGAAAATTTTGCATTGGGAGTGGCTTTATATTCATATTCACAAGTGACAGTCTCAAACTTCACTGATATTAATTTGATATTGAAATATTTAGACATATTAATTCGGTAATATAATAAATCTTCTCAGTGCCTAACAGCAGCGTTCATTTCCCTATTTCTTAGATTAATGGCTCGTCCCTCTCCAGGTCCATATAATATATTTTTACCGGAAATGAACAGAGGACATGTCCAGTTTGTGCACAATGGAGGGACACTTCCAGTTCCAGAGGATATATCTCACTCTCACAGCTATGCATGGTCTATGGACTATGGATGATTCCAGCTAGATTGATCTATCACCAATACCAAGGTTTTATGTAGCGATTATTGCATCATTCTCAAGAATTAAAAAAAAAAACTAACTATAGCAAAAATTATGTACAAATTATCGTACATAGTATTTTTTTTTTCTCTCCAAAAATTATATTTTATATTTGAGAAGAGATCCACTTACAACATTTAAAAGTTACAACATCTTATAACAATTCGGTTTTGTAATTTTCAAAGTCCAAACAATCGATCCAAGCCGTTAAACATGAAATATATTAAAATGTGCTTGACGACCAATAAATTTTTTGAATTTTTTTACTATTTATTTAGTATTTTACAAAACTGTTATTTTTAAAAATTCTAGACCACTGAAAACATTAATTTTGTAAAATACTTAATAAATAGTAAGAAAATTAAAAAAAAATGTAAATTTTGATCTTCAAGCACATTTTAATATAGATATCATATTTAACGGTTTGGATCGACTGTTTGGACTTTGAAAATCACAAAATCGAATTGTTGTAAGATGTTGTAACTTTCAAATGTTTTAAGTGGATCCCTCCTTTTTTATATTTTTACTAATCATCAACATTATTAATATTAGAGAATTGAGGTATCAATCAAATAACAACTAATCTAAATCTATACCTTTTTTCAATTATGCAAATAAAAAAAAATCTACAAGATAACATTATTTAATAGTTCATACTTCATAGTATTACAAATTATAATAGACGAAGAGTAATTAATTTTACAAGTGAAACAAAGTTAGTACCTATTTGATTATTTTACAAATTATAATAATCGAAATTAACTTTCAATTAAAACGAATGACAATGATTTTATAAGTGAATACTATACGAAGAGCAAGCAAAAGGAAGAATTATATTTGAATATTTTCCAATATATAATGCGAGACTAAATCACAAATAGGAATATTAGCACAAAGTTTGATTTAGCATATCAAGCATAGTGGACCATGTAGCATCACAAATAGGAACAGAAGCACAGAAGTCATGTAAATTGTCACAAAAAAAGCCCATGTAGCATAGCGGTCCGCAATAGCGCTTAGCGATAATAACGGTAAGCTATTACAAATATAGCTACCTGAATTAGCGTACTTTTATCACATAGTTTAGCTTTTATGGCCCTAAAAAGCTATATCTAGCTATTTAGAACCCTGACGAATACTATACATAGCACATATCGATTCATACTACGAAATCTTATTTCCAGTAAGCTTAAAAACCAACCTCAACTGTTCAATATGATTTTCATATGAATATGTACTTGGAGATCAAAATTTACACTTTTAAGATACTTTTTACTTTTTTTAAATAGATCGAAAATTACTTGTTTACAAATTCTAACCATATAAAAGTAGTGATTTTCTACCAATCTAAATAATAGTAATATAATTTTAGAAAATGTAAAATTTAGCTCCAAGTACAGTTTTATATTTAAATTATATTGAGTGATTCTCTATTTAAAGTTTGAAAATGAATTATACTAGCATATGACTTCCTCACAATTTAACTTCCCTACAATATCAATTGGTCTGATGAACAAACAATACACTACGAATATTCTGGGTCCATTGCTGTGAAGTCTACAAGTACAGCAGGTCATAAGAACTGAATTAAGTACAAATTAAAAAAAAGACAGCAGGAATGGATACACAAGAGACGCTGCAGTAAAACAAAATCAGCAGATATTAGGCCCGGGTTTTTCCTAATGATTGTATCCTTTCTGGACATAAATTAGTAAGAGATATTAGGCCCTTGGAGGAAGGATTGAAACACCAAAATTTCTTTTTAATTTTTCACAGATGAAATATGTCTTGCAATTTGAGGTTAAAAAATTGCTCATAACTCGTGATTCGCTCGTAACTCGTTCAATAAAAATTCATTAACAACTTGCTAATAACTTGCTCGTTAACTTATTGAACCGAACATGAGCATACTCCAATTCGCTCATAACTCGCTCATTAAGAACTGAGTTTCATGAAATCATGCCACATCCAACCCCAAGTAGTTCTCAATCGGATTTAAATCCAAATTAAATTAAAATTACAATAGGACCCAATCCAACCCACCAACACAGACGGATCCTAAGTCCCTAACCCAGGCACGCAGGAGATGCATCAAATCCAAATCCAAATTCAACGCCTTTCCTTCTCCTTCATCACCACTCTCTTTGAATGATGTATTTGTTATTCTTTGAAGAGAATCTAATTATGACAATTTTCTTTTCTTTTATTTATTTGATGTAATTATTCATAAATTATGTATAAAGCTGCAACATTTTTTATGCTTTGAGTTGAGTCTGATTGTACAACTCAGCATGTCAGTATGTCAATATTTTTAATCGGAAGAATTAGTTATCACTTCTTATTTGTCTAGTTCTGAAACAAAAAACTCGAAACAAAATTCAAAATTGCCTACAGACTTGATTTCTTAACGAGTCGCTTAATGAGCACAAATCAACTCGAGTATTTAACGAGTTGAGCACAAGCACAGTTGTCAACTCGGTATTGTCTTCTCAACTCGGATCGACTCGCTTATTAACTTAATAAATCGACCACAAGTTTATCCCAACTTACTCGAACTCGGATCATTAACAAAACACATGTTTTGCGTTTGATTTTCCACATAAAATGTAAGGTTGCACATGTTTTCCGTTTCTATGTCGAAACATATTTTCGAAATACATAGTCCAAAATTCAACCGGTGGCATCTAACCTTGATTTAAGAACAATAAAGCAGGTCTTTCCTCGAATTATTGCCAATACCCATCAATTGGTTTCAAGTCGATACCTCTTTATTCAATTTATTTAGTATAGTCAGGAAAACAAAATTCACAATTAGGCGTAGGTATATCTGTTACCACACAGATTATATCTGTAGTACCGCACAATGAGATCTACTGCTTTACGGATTCAAATTAACTCAAAAACAATACCTATTCGGAATAGAGCAATGGGCCAGTATTATTTATGCTTTGATATTCATCCAAAGTTAAAAGAACGGTCCAGATCATCTCACTCTATAGAACAATGCCTATGTAGTAATACAGAATATACGAATTTGATTACCTCTTTCCTCTATTATTTTCAAACGTACATTCTGGGCAAATGAAAATTTAAGTCAACTTTGATTTGGTACAAATTAAAACATGTCGACCCATCTATTTATTTACTTTAATAACTTAAATTAATTGAGGTGTCAATTATAATATACATTTAATATGAGTGAGAATCACTTGACAGCTATTTATTTTGATAATATATGTATACTTCTTTTTTTAGTTTTCGAACTTATCAGATTTGATTAGAATTACATTGTCAATATCATTTAAATGCACAGTTATATATTAAGTGATCCATCTCCTTTAATATTATTAAGAAGAGGTATCCTCAAGTTCTCAAACCTTCAGGTCGTATTGATTATCGAGAGAAAATCACTTTTTAAAAATAAATAACCAGCCGTTTATTCTGAAAACGAAATAAAATTCAAACATTTTTTTTTTTTTTGATAAAAGGCATTCAAGATGCCCATTTCATTTCCATGAAATTGGATAGTTAACTTACAATCAAAAGATCAGAGATCTGAGATCAAGTAGTAAATTCTAAGTTGCTCTAGCACCGAACAAAACACAAACGCACGGCGTTTGACATGCCACCAAAACACTGTAATAGTAAAATTCCAACTAAAAACTAAACTACAATTCAGCGAACTTTGGTAAAGTAAAGATCCTAATTTGTATTCTATACAGAACTCTAGGTTCGGCTTCATGTTGAGTTGTCATCCTCCATCTGCAGGGGCAGCAGGCCTCCTGTAGCATCATCCATAGCTTGGTAGACCACCAATTGATGATCTGAGGGGTCCCAGACCCTTAATGGGATGGCATTGAGATCCACCGGCAGCCAAGCTATGGCAGCCTCTTTAAATTTTTTATTCATATTACCTGTCCAGTATTCAATAACAGAGATTATTAACAGAATAAGAGAACGAACCGTTTTGCTTTTCCCATTTTGAAAACATAGGTCGTTCCTATGCTTCCAAATGGTCCAACAAACGGCACTATATACAATTAAAAACCCTATTTTGTTCACGGTTTCAAGTGTACAAGCAAATCGAAAAATATCTAGACATGAGGACCAAGTATGCAAATAAAGGTGACTAGGACCTAACCAAAACCATACTCTTTGAGCTTGGGTACACTTAAGAAATAAATGGTTGGTAGATTCTTTTTTGGTACAGAAATGACACTTCACTCGACCCGACCAGCCTCTTTTCCGTAAGTTCTGTTTTGTCAAAATACCATTATGAAGAACGAGCCAAAGAAAAATCCTGATTTTTGGGGGAATTGGTAAGTCCCATATAATGTCATACTTATTGTCTTTCACCCTTCGAAAGTTCAGAATTTGATAGATAGACTTAACCGTAAACTGGCCTAAAGTATTCCATCTCCAAGCTATCTTATCCAAACCATGGGTGAAACTATATGAGCTAATGATGTACAGTAATTCCTGCCATTCCTGCGCTAAAATACCATGAAGTTGGCGTCTAAATTTAATAGCCTGCCCTTGAGAAAGAGCCACTGCAGCTATGGTTATATTTGGAGTTGAGCATATTCTATATAATTGTGGGAATCTAGTGGATAAAGAGCAATTACTATACCAAATTACATGCCAAAATTCTAAGGTGGATTGACAGCTAGGATTATATGCTACACTCATAGTACCTAAGGTATTTAATTGCATAATGCTATCCCAAAATGAGGAGTAAGGAAGTGGATTATCTAAGTAATATTTGTCCCTAACCACTGTTTTCCATAGGGCTGTATATTGACTATTATGAAATTTCCACCACCATTTTAAGAGTAAAGAGATATTCATTTCATGTAAGTCTAATACCCCTAATCCCCCATTACATCTAGCCATACATGTTAAGGACCAATTAACTAAGGTATATTTTTTCCTAGAAGTAGTGCATTGCCATAAGAATCTATTTCTAATAGAATTTAATTGTTTAAGGATTGTTTTAGGGGCTTTGTATAATGAAAGAGTATATAAAGGAATGGTTGACAAAACGGAGTTGATTAAGGTGAGTCTTCCTCCTAAAGATAACAATTGTCATTTCCAATTAGGTAAGCGTTTGCTTATTTTATCAATTAAAAACTGCCAATCAAGAACATTGAGTCTACTATCTTTTAGAGGTAATCTTAGGTATTGGAACGGAAAAGAACCTAATTTGCATTGAAAGGTACTAGCATAGGTATCTCCCTCTACATTGATGGGGTAAAGTTCAGTTTTGTTAAGATTCATTTTGATACCCGAAAGAGCTTCAAAACTGATCAATCCCCACCAAGCTGATGCCACATTTTCATGCGTAGCCTTTAGAAATGAGATGGTATCATTGGCATAATGACAATTAGTGATAGGTTTACCCGCTAAACAAGGAGGGCCTAGTCCTACAATGCTATTTGCTTGTCTACCTTTATGAAAAATCTTACAAAGGGTATCGGCTGCTAATATATAAAGGAAAGGAGACAAGGGGTCTCCTTGTCTCACTCCTCGTTTACAATAAAAATATGAGATTAATTCGCCATTAAAGTTAAGGCAAGATTGGGAACTATATAACCAAGCCTTAATCCATCTACCCCACTTATCCCCAAAACCCCTACTTTGTAGAATTTCTAATATATACTCCCAATGTATCTTGTCGTAAGCTTTCTCAAAATCGATTTTAATAACTACCCTCCATAAATACTTAGCTAAATAGGTCAAGAACCATAGCCTTTTTTCGGACAGATTGCTTACTAGCCTCTAATAAAATTCAAACATCATTTAGCATTTGTCACAGAAGATCCAGTCATGGACAATAGCTAGCACTAGCAGAGCTGCAGAGGGACAGAGGCCATCAGTATATATTACATGGCACTGAATTCAGTGAGAAAATGTTCCGTGAGAATTCTTTTGACCAAAATGAAGCACCGCGCAGTAGTTTACGGAATCGGGGCCATCCGATGAGCCTCCGATGTTCATCGGAGCAGTTTAATTGTATCAGGATTGCCAATATTAGTACGGATCAAGTGCACACAGATCATGATGCAGATTGAACGGTTCCGATCAGCATCAAATCAAATTTGGTCTTATATATCCTCGTTGGACCGTCCCCACTCCATACTCCATCGTGTACTACCTAAGTACCTACACCCCTCCTAAGTCCTAGCTATAGACAACTCTTTTAGGGTGCGTTTGGATGAATCAAGGAATAGCAGCTATTCCTGGGTTAGGAATAGCAGCTATTCCTGGGTTAGGAATAGCTGCTAACCCAACATTTCATAGGAATAGCGGAACAACAGCTAACCCGGGCTATTCCTTTATTGAGAATAGCGTTTTTTTTTTCACCCAAACGTGTTGTGTTAAGAATAGCTCGCCAGGAATAGCAGCTATTCCTGGGTTAGCGCTATTCCTGTGTCATCCAAACGTACCCTTAGAGTATATTTGAATGAGAGCTAGAATAGCTAGAATAATAAAATTTGAGAATAGTAAATGAGAATAGAGAAAAAATAGTGATTTTCAAATTAGTGTGGAAATAGTGCTATTCGGATTAGTAAAAATGTTGTTTAGATTGTACATGTGGAATAGTGAATAGTTGTAACCAATAAAAAATAGTGTTAACAATGTACTAATTAAGAGGAAAGATAGGCAAGTGGATCTCAAATGAATTGTCACGACGTGGAGATAGCGGAAGTGGTGTCAAATTTGTCATTTCGGAACTGTGTTTACAGAAATCTAAAAAGAAAGCATTTGTTTTTTCTCTATTCACACTTCCAAATAGTAGCTATCCTAACATTTACAAGAAATAGAGAATAACAGTTATTCTAGCTATTCTGAATAGCAAAAATGTTGTTTAGATACACATTGCTATTCTGAATAGCTAATATTCTAAAATAACTTCTATTATTGTGTCATCCAAACATAACTTTATGGTTTAGATATTTGGGATTAATTAGCTTGCTAGAACTATCTGGTCATTTTCTCTTTCTTTAATTATACAGCCAGCCATATTAAATTTTGAGCTTAAACAGGTGACTAACGATTTATCTTGGACGCATATACAGTAATTTATTAGCAGATGCAATTATTTTTATTGACAAAAAAATAATAAGTATAATAATAGTAACAGTAACAGTACGGTCAATCTAAGGGTATGGGTTTCAATCATGGAGGTAATTGAATTGGCACCTAGCTAGCTCCAACTGTGGGACAAATCTCACTATTTTTCACTTAATAATCTTGTCATTACATAGACAGGACTCAGGACTGGCTAACAAATGAGGATTGAATGCTGTGTCGTACTGGAATTTTTTTATAAATAATAATTAAAAAAATATTTTTACGAAACCAACATAATTATTTTTTTTTTACAAAAATCATAAGAACCGAAATGTCATTTCGGTCCGTTATTTTTTTGTATTCCGGACCGAAATGACATTTCAGTCCGGTCTCCTTTTTGAATTTTCTGTGGCGGCTCATATAAAAACTTGTGAAACCAGTACTACAAAAAATCCAAAAAGAGGACCGGACTGAAATGCCATTTCGGTCTGGAATAAAAAAAAATAACGGACCGAATTGCCAATGGTTTTTGTAAAAAAAAATAATCACGTTGGTTTCGTAAAAAAAAAAAAATTTATTATGATTTATAAAAAAAATTCGTCCTACGTGGCCCCGCAATCTGACAGAGATTTGCACCGCAGCAATATTTTTAGGATTATAATGGAATGTAGTCATAACTTTGAAATAGATAATGGGTTTTTAAATTAAAAAATTTAATTTCTGATAGATTTTTTGCAATTTGAATAAGATGAGCATCTAATTTGATAGAATTTAAAAATTAGTTGGTCATTGATCAAGTGCCAGTAAAATTGAACATTCCGGTTTCGATCCACATGACGAATTAATGAGCAATTAATTGCAAATCAATTAATTTCTAATTTGCAGCAAATTTATAAAAAGAAAATTATAAATCGTCATCACTGTAAAATTAATTTATTATGAATATAATATACCTCATAATTAATAATAAAGCAAAACAAACACATCTAGATACATGGGAAGAATAAGAGTTATTACAAAATTCGTGCAATTTGAAGATGGTTATCAATAAGGAGCTCACAATTTTTTTTAAATTAGTGACTTTAAATATTTAGTAATAATTGCATTGATAAAAAAACATATTTACAATGACCGAAAATTTTTAACTTTTTTTTTCATTAAAGCTTCTAAACTACTCTAATATTCTAATCATACTTATATAAACTCTTAAACTCCATCTCGCTCCACGACCGGATCCGTTTCTTCGACCGCCGCCGCGCTTCGACGATGACCGGATCTACTCACTGTCGCACTCCAATCGAGATGTTGACCATTCTAATATCTTCATCTCCATCTCGCTCCACGACCGGATCCGCTTCTTCAACCGCCATCGTCGACGACCGGATCTACTTACCGTCATGCTCAAACCGAGATGTTAATCACCCTAAAACTTTTATCCCCATCACACTTTACGACCGGATCCGCTTCTTTGACCGCCGCTGCACTCTGACAACGACCGAATTTCTTCACCGTTGCTCCAATCAAAATTGAGACCCTACGCTCTGAACTCCAACGATACCGCACTCTCGGTTCTAATCAACTTCGTTCGGCTCCGGTTCCTCCCTCTCCCTCATTCTCCTCTCTGCTGAAAGAAGTAGAGCCGAAAGAGAGGAGGGACTACTGTGTTGGATGAGATCTAGTTCAAGCAGGAGCGGCGGCGCACATGGAGAGGCAAAGAAAAAGGGCGGCCGGAGCCCACAAAATTGAACCGTTAAATTTTTAAATCATTCATAGATATTGGGTAACTAGTCGATTTTTAATTGGATTGAGTCTTGTTGGTTGTTTGAATAATAGAAGGTAACATTATATCTTGTAGCTAGCGAAAATATTTTGAATTGAACCAGTTGTTTTCATGTTTGTTGAATTTATGTATTTATTAACTTAAAGTGTCTTTCTTTTATATCACCGTTTGGAGATAGACTATAGTTTGTTGATTCTAACTCTATATTCAACAAATTATATGTCATACGCTCCAAGTTTTTCAATTATCTGGATTTAATTTTTTTGGAGTGGATAATAAGATTTAATATGTAAAAAAATAAAATATAAAATTTCTAACAGACAAAAATATCTCAAATAACATATAATCTGCAATATACTTCTTTTTAGGATTCCAATGGTCCAATTTATAGATAAATCGGATATACTGGCATAAAACTGCACAAGAAGCCGTTAGGATCATAAACCCACTCATCCACATGCGTGCGAAATTCGGAACGTGACTCGTTTTGCCCACATTTTTCAACCCGCTAGCCAAAAACAACATTACTCATAAATGTTAATTTCACATAATTATTTTAATCCAACAAGTATAATAGGTGACCTATCTAAGCAATGGACAATATATCTATAATGGTAGTTTTAAAAAAAATTCTAAGTGCTAACATGTACGTGTATGCAGAGCGAAGTCAGACTTTCGAACTATGGGAGTCAAACACACATTGAGAGTTAATTATATAAAATTTTCTTACGGAGAATGGAGTCAATTTTACAGTACCTCAAATTTTACACTAAATTATATAAAAAATCAAACATAAATAAAAATAAAAATAAAAAAAGAGATCAATTAACCCATTCCATCTACTTTAGTCCGCCCCTGCGTGTATATTTATAATTAGTACTTAATTGCGTCCTATAATTAACTAACTTCTTCGAGATTGTTGATTTTTTTTTTATTACAAGCAGCTAAAAAATTAGTAACTTGTAAGTTGTAACAATAAGGCAAATTAGACAGATAGTGCCCGAGAGGAACACAAGTATATGGGAGATATACGTCATGAACTACATATTCTGAAATTATTTGCATTATTTCTTAAAAATTTGGATCATACCGGAGAAGTTAGATCAAAATATGAAATATATTGTGAGAATAGATCAAACAATGGCATTAGAGTGAGTGTATATGAACCAATGTTTTAAAATACGGTTTCTATGTGGTATGCGGAAGGCCACCGCATACCGCATATACGTATGCGGCCGCATATGCGGATTTTTATGCGGACTTATATATACGGATTTTAAAATGAAAATTAATATAAATATAAACAAGTATGCGGTAATATACGGTATGCGATAATATGTGGTAATATGCAGCCGAATATGTGGTAAAAATATGCGGCCGAATATACGTCATAATATGCAGCCACATATGTGAAACCGCATATTGATTTTCTATGCTATTGCCAACCGCATACACATATACGGCCACATGAACCGCATTTTCTTACATATTATGAACTGAACTTTCGGGGTGGTGAAATGTACACTGCGTAACGCATCTCAATACATTACCAATTTACCGTCACCTAAGGTATCGGACCATTTGATTTTGAATCCGGCCCATTCGTTATATATTGCACCGGATTGATCCGGATTTTGATCGGACTCAAACGGTTAGGTAATGCAGCGAATCTGGAGAATTTGATTTTGATTACCTATCATTTTCTTAGTGTGGATAATTCAGAAGTAGATTTAATTTGTGCACTTGTAAGTTGATAATCTATGACCGTGAAACTGTAGAATCGGTTCAAAATCATCAATACATAGTTGAGTTTGGGCATAAGACAAGACTTGACCAAATCGCACGATCAGGGGTGGCGGTTTCACACGGTATAAATATGTTATTTTTCTCTCTTGTTTTTGTTATATGGGTATCAGTCATTAAATTGTATAGTTATTAAGCATAAAAATATCTGTAGTATCTTGGCCGACATTTTTAGTTATATCCAAAGTTAATTACAAATTAATAAATATACCCACGTTAGCTGGATATTTTTAAAAATACCTAAACCGGACATATAATGGCGATATTTTTAAAAATACCAAAACCGACATTTTTCTCTCTCCTCCCTCTCACAACTCACTCAACTCACAGACGAGAAAGAGAGGAAGGGAAAAGAGAAAGAGAAGACGATTTTTGAGGCGATTTTGAGGTAATTTTTTATTAATTTAATTTTTTTTATTTAATTTTTTTTATAATTTTTTATTTTATTTTAATTATTTTTCATTAACCTATACACTTAAATTAGTAACTTGACAATTGTTTACCATTTACCAAAATGTAGATTGTTTGCCATGGCCATAATTTCATTACACTGTGGTGGGAAGTTTCTTACTAATACATATATGGCTTATTACTCCAAAGAGCCAGTTAATTCATTTATGGTTCCCGATGATATCTAACTTTGAGAGTTGAAAACCATGATTTACGAATGCACTGGTTATAACCCAGAAAAGTGGAACTTAGAATTGGCAACCCGAGTGAACCATGGAACACCCCCGTCCCATTATTCGTACCTGACCCAGCAACATACAGTCACTTCACTCCACCATCACCTCAACCACGACCCCATACAAGATCCTCACCTAGACCTGTGCATGTGGCGCCTTTACCATTACCGCCACCATCACCTCACCTCAGACCGGCACCATTAGACGACGAAATTGGGTCGAATTTTGAAAATAATAACGAAATTCTGGAGGAAGATATGCAAACTGAGACTTTGATCACCTAGAGGGTTGTGATGAAGATGGTCCAGTGCCCATTCGAACCGGATATGGGAATATGCCGCTTAGTGGCCGGACTGATACGCACACATTCGCAGACTACAATGATATATCTTCTTTTCAAGAAGCAGATGTTGTGTACTATGGGAGACAGATTGAGTACAAAGGTGAGCTGGCGCCAGAATAAATTTTTCAAAGTAAAGAAGAGCTGATTAAGAAGATTAGAGAGCACCATATTCATAAGAATCATGAGATTATAATGAAGAAAAGTGACAGAGATCGGATTCAGGTGGTGTGCAAGACTCTGGGTTGTGATTACGAACTTAGGGGAAAAGCAACGGATTTTGGAGATGCATGGGTTATAACGAGGCAAGACAAGCCTCACACATGTAGGTCTGAGTATACAAGGACCGACCATGAATGTCTCACGGCATCGATCATTGCCGATGTCATTGAGACCAACATTAAGGATGACCCTTGTATTAGCATCCAAGGGGTGGCAAACTGTGTGAGGATTTTGTATGGCAATGTAACCCCGAAATACAACCGATTGTGGATGGGTCGTGAGCTTGGAATAGTCCGACAATTTGGGAGTTGGGAGAATTCATACAGCTTACTGAAACCACTGCTTATGGAAATTTGCGACAAGAATCCCGGCTCTGAGTTCCAATTTCTGACTTGTCCGATACGAGATAAACACGGAGAAATGATGGAAGATGTTGTTCAATTCAGGGCCGTAGCTGGGGCTTTTGGTCCATGCATTGCAGTATTCCAGTACTTGAGACCAGTGATCAACATAGATGCATGCTTCTTGTCTGGGCAGTATGAAGGGAGGTTTTTGATAGCTTGCGGCTATGAGCCGAGAACCAATTGCTGCCTATTACATTTGCAATTGTGCAGAAGGAGGATAGTGAGAATTGGAGTTTTTTTCTTGAAGTGGTTGAGGAATGAAGTGCTTGAATATGATAAATTTGTCTGTGTTATATCGGACCAGCACAAGGGGATCAAATGTGCACTGACAGCAGAATATGGATGGTCTTCAGACCTTTTTGTGCACATGTTTTGTATGCAGCATGTTGCTAACAACCTGGTCCATAATTGTGAAAATGACAAGAGGTTCGGATAGAGGTTCATACAAGGAGCCAGGAAGAATAAGTCAAGAAAGTTGAAAGAGATGTTCGAAGAGTTTGCTATGGTTGTCTAATTTATAACATTTTGTTAAATTATTTTATAAGACTATTCTGAAAATGAAGTAACACCTATTTGTTTTTGTGCAGCTAAATCCAAAGTGTAATGTATTTTTAAATAAGGTGGGCAAAGTACATCCTAATGATGTGATGGAGCTGTCCAATTATGAGAAGAATTTCCAAACCTGTGATGGAGGATACCGTTTTGGTATCATGACAACAAACGGCTCCGAGTCGCTCAACAATGTCTTCCAGATTAGCCGTAGAATGTCCGTGGCTGTCATAGTGGAGGATACGTTCTACAAGTGTAACAAATGGTTTGTTGAGCGGCGGAAGCGAGCAATGGACTTAAGAGATGCAAATTAGATATTTTCCGATCGGGTTTTGTAAAAGATCAGAAAACGGTGGACCAAAGCTGAAGAAATGCATTTGGTCCCTTATACGCACAGCGAAGGTCAGTACCAAGTTTCATCCCCAAATTAGTACGTTCCAGTCACCCGCGGTAGCAATAGAAGTATGGACATTATTCACAGAGAGTTTCAGTATATTGTGACACGCGGGCTCGGTAACAAAATAGAATGTACATGCAGAGGTATCCAATTAACATCCATTTTGTACGCTCATGTCTTAGCGGTTAGCCGTGAACGAAACTGAAACGAGGACCAATTTGTTACAGATTGGTATACTCTGAACTATCTTGAAAGTCTTGGTGTGGGGTGTTTGTTTTTTTTAGCAATTCGGAAGAATGGCCTACTTGTAATGAACATAGAATTCTTCCTAGCAAGGCGTGGATTAGGGTTGGGAGGAGAAAACACACCTGTTATGTAATGACCATGGATGAAATCCAAGGTAGGCGAAGGGGGCATCAGGCTCGCCGTTCCACTACCGACAGGAATCAAGGAGGTATGTAACATTCATAAAAAATTATATTTTGTTTTCAATTTAGACCAATTTACTAAGTAACAAATGCAATGCAGATGCCAAAAACGCATCAAATGCACCAGAAAATGAGCGAGTTATCATAGAGGCATCTGGGTCACAAGGGTCACAACGAAGCACAGCTACAAAGCCGTTTAGCTGCATCTGCTATGTTTGCAGAAGCAATGGGAGAGGCAGTTGCCATAGGAGGAGAGACGGTTGAGGTGCAATGAGAGATATCTGGAAGCCAACCAATGAGGTCAACTAGTAGGCATACAAGGGCATTTGGAAGCCAAGCAGAGCCATCTGTAGGCCATCTTCTGCAACTGGTCGGTTTCTCAGATTTAATTTTAGGCGTAGTAGTAATAGGTGATTTAAATTTTTCTCATTTGATGTATGTTGTGAACTTGTTTATTTAGATGCTGCTTTGAGAACAATTAAATTAGTTTTTATTTGTGTGGACTTTATTAAGACTAAGTTATGAGTGAGTTGAATGTAAGTTTTTATAACTTTACTATTTTTTACCATATTCAAATGTCGAGAAACTGATCAGAGTCAAAATGATGATGAATTACATAGAGTTTTGGCTTGGGTTTTACATATTTCTCACACTTATGTTTAATTAATTACAAAAAAAGACTACTGTCACCCTTCATTATGTTTTATTGCAGAAAACAGGTTTTGGGACTATTTTACACCAAATGGAGCAAGAATCAGGTCAATCGGATAAAGCGACGCTCATCGACTAAGTCTCTGTTACGGCCCGTATTGCCTAATACGGACCCAGCCGAATACGGACCGTATCACCCGATACGGACAGTAATCAAGGTCTCAATTCGGACCGTATCACCTGATACGGACAGTAATCAAAGTCTCAATTCGGACCGTATCACCTGATACGGACCATAATCAAGGCGCCCTTTGGGAAATAACTGCCGACAGCTGTATCCAGATCAGTTTCTTAGCCTCTACTCAACCTCCAGACGTCCCTCCACTTCTATATAAGGTCCCTGGGCAGAAGAAGAAGTTATCTTTGTAATTAGGGTTAGATTTGATTAAAGTGAGAAGAGAGGAGTGATTGTAACCATGCCGCTCCGCGGCTAAGTTCCTTTTCTTAGGAGCTAGGCAGTAAACCTTGTTACTCTTGATGTTTTGATATATATATTTTCTATTGATTATGATTTCTTGTTGTTTAATCGAAATGCTTTTGTGATTTATTATCTCTTCATCTAACTTCGATGATCTAGTTTAATCTGTTAGGGTAGTGACAGTACTTTAATGGTAAGAGAAACTATTTGTACGAATTAGCCTCGTTGAGATCTATTAGGTTTATGTGAAGAAAACTCTTAGCGGGGAAACCATAAATCAGAACAACAAAACGCGAACCAAGTTCCATCATTTGCGTAAGGAAAATCGCAGTGATCTGTGTAGTAAATTGTTTATTTAAGAGATCAGTCATTTGCGTAAGATAACTCGTAGTGTCCTATGTAGAATCTCGATAAAAGATCTGTCATTCTTGCGTAAAATAACTCGCAGTGACTTACGTGGTGTCTTTCATAAAATAACAATAGGAAATCAGACCCGACAGGAATATAGTACCAAAGCGGATTGAGTAGCAATGGTGTGCTGAAACCCTAGGAATTCTCATTCAATCTTTATATTAATTACTTTTAATTGCTTCATAATTTACATTGATCACAACAACAACTCTCAATTTTCAGATTTCGTCTAGCCTTTCGAAAGATTGTGATTCGATCGCTCAAAACTCTGAATCAATATTCCCTGTGGATCGACCTCGAATATACTACTCGATAGGATTGTGCGCTTGCAGTCCGAACCTATAGCATTTTTGAGTTTATAAATATTAAAAGAAACATCGCTCTCTTTTGAGTGATCAGAAACATCAAGTCTACATGCATGTCAATACATTAATTTAAAATTTTTACAACTCTAATTTTACAACCCTAATTTATCCAACTAAAATAATACTACTTCTTAGAACCCAGCTCAAATGCATTCAAATTTTAAACCTTAATAATAGTACTTCTTAGAACGAGACTTGAAAGTACATGGAATAAACTCCTCGTCCGATATTGTCGGATTTGGATTAGTCACAACAGACGAAGTTGTAGCCTTACTAGTATAAGTACACGGAACAAACTCATTGTCCGATGTTAGAGGCTCTGGATCAACCTTTTTTTTTTTTCAAACCAGAGCTGTAGGAGTTTTCCACAAAGTCATCGTCTGAAATTTTATACCGAATAGGTAATCTAAGAAATTCTCCATTATACATACTTAACAATTCTTTTTATCACGACATACTTGACAGTTGTTCTTTTTTTTCCTCATTTTTACCTCGATTACTAATTGACCATTCTCTCGCTAGGCTATGATAGGACGACCTACCTCGGTTGCTATTGTTCATCCTTTTGGCATCTGAGAAATCGTCTCAAATCGCTTCAAAAATCGTCTTCTCTTTATCTTTTGTGAGTTGAGTGAGTTGTAAGAGGGAGGAGAGAGAAAAATGGATATTTATAGGATCTGAAACAACAACAAAATATATATATGAGAACCGGCCATTTAATGACTGGTTGAGAAAAAAAGTGAACCGGCCATTTAAAATGTTGGATATCTTGGCAATGACCTAATTAATATGATTCATAAGTCATAACCAACCATTGTTATTAAATTATGCATGGATGGTTAGATGCACAAGATCTCAGTTGGACAGTATTAAGTTATAACCAACCATTGTTATTAAATTATGCATGGATGGTTAGATGCACAAGATCTCAGTTGGACAGTATAATTAATTGGTCGCTGCTGTTTTGTAACATGAACTCGCAACGCCACATATGAAGAGAACACAACACACCATGTGAAACTGGAGAGAAGACAGGACCCACCATGTACCAGCATTCAGCGAGACTCACGGGCAGTTAGCCACTTAGTCATTGGCTCTCACGCAAACGTTTAAAAAACTTTATAATTTGTAATTTTGTATCATTACTGATAGTTTGAAAAAAAAAATTACAATTACCTTTCGTTTTTTTTTTCCAGTTTCAATTTGAACCCACAATTTCTTTGATGAACCGACGAAATGCACCTAATCCCAATTGAGATCATTTGTAACATCAACAAACCAATTAATGATTTAAATAGTGAATAGCCAGAGGCAAATTCAAAATTTATACCAAGATGAAACATTAATCGGGTTCAAATCTATTAACTAATCAAATACTATATAAAAAACAACAAAAATAGTCCCTTACATAATAAAAAAAAAAATATGGACTGTATTCACATTAATTATTTAAAGTTGAACAGAATCACCTTGTAATTTTGGATAGGAATCTGAATGAAAAATTAAGGTTCGGCGATTATTATCTTATCTCCAATTTTTATTGCTTACAACTTCACAATCATTATCATGTAAGGGAAAAAAAAGAAAGAATCATATATATATATTGCAAGTTGCAACCGCATGGTTCGAAATATTATGTCCAGATATAAATGTTGCCTGCTTGCCTTAATTAGCTTTATAAGAATGAAACAATTATGTAGTACGATCGATTAACAACCTTGATGGCCAATAATGCTCACATTTGAAGCACATTTTTCATAACCAAATCCAGAGGATATTGTGAAAATTATATCTCTTACTTATTTTCATGAGTTTCGTTGCTAATTATGGTTAATATCACCGAACAGTTTAATTTGTTTTCTAAATAAAAGAAGGCTATGGTACTTGGTCATGCGCAGATAAGCTCGTGCTACAAAGAACAAAGCTCATTAATTCTACGCAGTACAAAGTAACATAATCTCACTTTTTGTTTCTAAACAATAAAAATCCTTAATTTTTGGCATCAACAAGGTGTCTTAAAGCATTACATTCATATTGAGGAAACAGAGTGTGTGTGTGTATATATATATTCTACAAGGATCCCGCTTTCTAATCGATAAATAATCACACATTAGCGATAAAACTGAAGATATCTTATTATATTAAGCGAGTGTTTATATATCAAATAAATCTACACCAATATACAACTCAAATAAGAATTTTGATTTACATTAAATGACAAGTGAGAGCGTCCACACCACAAATCTGAAAAACAATTTGGCATAATAAGTGAGGTACCGACTAATACAACAATTTGCAACTCAAATTACAAATTTAATTTTAACAAGCTCCTAGTAAACAAGAGCGAAATTTCAAATCTGCTCCCGAACTAGAAAAGTAAGTAAGAAAATGAAAAAGATGTTAAATTTATTACTATTCAAATAGAGATAAAATAAATATTGAAGATATAAAATAGAAGAATTATCTTCATTCACCTTATTAATCCATACTTAATTTTTTTTTGAGTAAAGGTTGGAGGTCAAATACAAACCAAACGGTGTTGTTTTGATCTGAATCATTTTGTTTATTTTTAAATATAAAAAAAATCTTCATCCTTTCTTACAGTTTTGACTAGAGTCAATAGTAAGGTGAATGTTCCTGTCTCTTCTCTTTAACTCAGAAAACACGCCCTTTAAAATAGGACCCAGACAGGAATAAGTCTAGATAGGGTACTAGACTTACATTGCAATAGCATGTATAATAATTAATGCCTACCATGCATAATAGCTTCCTACTTTCAAGTTTGTGTCTATGTTTTTCTTGAGTTGAGTTTAATTAAGTAGTGACCAAATATGACTTGAGAGTTTATTTAGTGAAGCTCTCGCACTGATGCTTACAATCATTACTACTACTTGAACATCCCTTTCAATGATGCTTACAAGATTTGAACAAGTGATGCCACAATTTTGTGCGTTAGTGGTCCTAGCATCTCTTTTTGCCTTGATTAGATAAGCGCGTATATATATATCTTGATAAGGATACTACCAAGTACCAAGTACCAACTAATAAAAACTCATCTCTAATCAAGCAATTACGGACAATTATTCCCATGATTGATGTTTGGAAAAGTGTTAAACAAAATTGAAGCTCTGATAGTGATAGGTCTACATCAACACCTATTAGCAGCGATGATAATTCAGCCCACACACCGATAGCATAAGAGCAAGTGAACAAAAGGTGTGAATTAAGCGTCTTCTAAAGAACAAACATTGCATAGTACACCTCATATCGTATCACATTGTATTACCCTTCTTACCATAATGTCATGTTCAAATCCTCTCCCCCCCACCCCCCCGTGAGCACCAAAAAAGCAAAAAAAAAAAAAATCGCCCATTTCCGAAAAGCTCTCATGAAATAACATTATTTAGACCAATTATTTTTTTTCTCACGTAAGGATAGAGCTTAGGGACTTAATTAATCAATTTGTCAGGGGCGAACTCAGTAAGAGTCTTCCTGAATTTTGAAATTGTATGGAGATCTATAAGTCCGAACCAACTTTTCCCTCCTCATTCCTAGAACTTTTTTTGCCTCCTCTCAAATTCTGATTTGTAATTCAAATTAAATTTAGAGTTAAAATTATATTAAATTTTTTAAATTATGATTGGTAAAGATTATAAGTTAGAGCATTGAAAATTAGAAGTCAAGAGTATTGAAAATTATAAGTTAGAGTATCTTTTTTTATCTAATATCCGATGAGGTAATATATTTTAATCCGATTAACTATTTAAACTCGATTCGTTATTTTTTTACTTCTCTGATGAAATCCTAAATCTACCCCTACTTGATGGTAAAGGGGCGACAGTGAATGTGTTTTTTGTAGTAGTGTTTAGAATACGAGTCTGAAATATGATGAATTCGTGCGAATATTACTGGATTCGGATAATAATATCTTTTTTCTTTCTAGTATATAAATGTCTTTTTTTTATTTACGGTTCTCTTGTGGCCTTGTGGGACTAGATCAAAATATCCGGAGTTTTTTTTCTCTTTTATTTTTCTTTTTGCTTTATTTAAAACATTCTGCCAACCAACGGTGATAAGTACATAAACAATGCTCTAATTTATGAATAAAAAAATTAGAGTGAGGCAACGGTCTGTACTACGGCTTAAAATTTGACTTTTCAAAATCCTAACGGTCGATCCGAACCGTTCAACATGATTATAAAATGAATATGTACTTGCAAACCAAATTTTACAATTTTTTGAATTTTTTTACTATTTTTTCGAAAATCACTTGATCTAAGCATTCTGGACCATCCAAAAACAGCCTATCTAAAAAAATAGTAAAAAGATTCGAAAAAATATAAAATTTGGTTTGCAAGTAAATATTCATTTTATAATCATGTTGAACGGTTCGGATTGACCGTTAGGATTTTGAAAAGTCAAATTTTGAGCCGTAGCACGGACCCAATCCGTGCTATGCATAGCACCGTAGCCTCACTCAAAAATATTTAGATGTTGTTCTTTTCCATAATAAAAAATCAGTATTTTACTTTTAATTATTCGATTCATATTAGTATCTGTTTAACAGTAGATCTATATTTATATCCGAGATTATTAAAAAAAAAATATGTATTTGAAATTATAACATATTCCGGTTTGATTACTATCCTTTTGTATCCGATGAACACGTATCTTCTGCATTAACTCATAATTTGAGTTAATACATCTCGGCCATCCGATTAAGATCCAAATCAATTCGGTTTAAAATAGAATGCACGAGATCCTTTTAATATTCATACTGCATTAACTCAAATTCTATTCTAAGTTAAGGCAGACGATACGAATTCGTATCCGATCCGTTTCCGTCGAGTAAGTTGGTTGCACGAGAATCTAAGCAGAAAGCCTTAGAAACAGCATTTAGGTAATCCGTTCAATCAACAATCAAAAGGCTTAGATAATTAGAAACAGCATTTATGTAAGCCGTTCAATCAACGAATCAATCGGCTTATATAATTATAATCTCTAGCTAGTTATCTAGTCATGAGTGGGACCGCCACGTGTGAGTCAACAGGAAAAGACGTGGCATTTCTTTTTGTTCTCGCTACCTTCCAATTTCCGAATATCGCATGCCCCGTAGTTAGCTTAGCAGCATACTTTTACAAATCTACAATATTATCAGATTTTGCAATTGGCAACACAAATCTCTCATCCGCCACATTGCATTAAATAGAGCAAACACACAATTAATACAATACAATGCAAAAGCACTCCCGAGATTACAAAATGCAAAAGATAAAGATTCCATTTTACTTCACATATATATGCACACATGTCCTTATCTGTTGTATGTTTAAGGAACCAAAAATATCCTTAAGGTTTGTACTTCAATGAGTTTATATGTCAACGGAATACAGGAGCCGAGTCCGACATTTAAAATATATTATCAAATACATAATAAGAGTCAATTATATAAAAATTTTATATTGAATATGAGTGTTAAATTTATAGTACTCATAGTACGTTTTAATTAAATTATATACAAAATTATATGTAAGTATATGGATTTTGAAAATAAATTGATGATCTCCATTTATTTGGATTGGATCCGCCTCTGCATACAAATGTTGAAATTTTAAATATTACTCTCACGTAAATTGTCAAAGATCATCTTGTTATCATGATAGAATTATTAGGTAGTCAAATTAAAAATAACTTAAACTAGTTAAAATAGTAACGCAAATTATTTTTTCTTGATAAAAATTTCCTATCAGATTTAAGAATCGTGCATGTCACTTCAATAACCGTACGCGTTTGCTTCAAAATTTGTAGAGATCTAGTGCGCATAGATCTTAAAGCAGACCAGACTGTAAAAAATCCATCCAACTCAAGTCTGATGGATATCGCATGCTTAGTAAAATATAAAATACATTTATAGATGAAATGGTATTGGGAGTGAAAATAATTCTGTAAATGGGAAATTCTGTTTGAACTTGACTGCATAGAAGAGTACACTCAGCAAATACATAAAATCAAGAAGAGACGAAACCCTCCTTGCATTTGCATAATTGCATGTGCGCCTCTGAAACCAGTTAGTACCTTTTCTCATGCCTTTAATTTCGTCTCGTCTCCTTCTCTCTTATTATCTAGTACACTGCCCCACGAGCCCATCTCAAGCTGCCAAACCAAACCAACCAAACCCATTTCTCTTTTTCTTTCTCCTTTCACTCTTACCAGTAGAAGTATATACACAATTACACATGCATGCAGTAAAAAGCTAGTGACTTGTTTTATTTATTTTTATTTTTTGCAAACGAGTAATGAGTAATTAGGTAGGTGAGGCGAGTGACCTTGTGCATGCACAGTGTGTAAGAAGTGCATGATTAGCCTCTTGACAAACCTACAAAAGGATGTTCAAAAGATTCAACAAAAGCCGAGCCAAAAGAATAAAAGATGGGATGAAAGTCATGAAACTGAAAGTAATAAAGATGAAAAAAAGAATTCTACTTTTGCAAATATATATATTACATGTGTCATGTGGTGGGTAATCGCACAAACGTCGCAAAACTATATATGATATATGTACAATACAATAGAGTTAAGTAAATAACTCAAATTATGACTTTTATTAAACAATTAATTTATTTTTCTAGAAATAAAATGCATGATCAATACATATATGCTAAGCATACAGACAAGCTAATAAAAATAAATTACATGTTCAAAAAATAAAATAATATACACTTATTATTAACACAAGCTAATAATATGTACGTGTTTACAGAGTATTAGCGTGAATATTTTTGTCATACGAATAACCTATTTATATAATACAGACATAATTTTAATTGATTCAAGAATATGTAAGTATTTCTGAGGATATAAAATGACATAAATTGTTATTTCCGAAAGTATCGTTATTGATGACGGAAATATTTACGAGAATATCGACACTATTAAATCTTTTTACTTTTACTGATATTCACAAATTCTTGTAAATTGATAGGTAAAAAGTAGTATTTTGATGATGTATGAGATAGGTTAAAAAAATTGTTATTTTTTTTGCTCAAAAAGTGAAGGAGTTACTTCTAATGTAATTTAATTTCATTTTATAAGAGAGGTCGAAAAGTTTGGACATAAGCAAAAATTATATCGACCAAAATTATAAGTTTTTAATTTATAGAAAAAAAATGATCGCTTTTTACTCTCACCATATATCGTCACTGAAAACGCCGACACTTTTTATTAATATCCAAAGTTAATTACAAATTAATAAATATATCCAGAATGCCTGATTTTTTTCAAAAATATCCAAACCGGTCATAAAATGGCTAGTTTCTGATTTTTTTTATAGAGACACTATGAAGAACAACATAATGAAATCTAACATTGAAACTTTTGAATTTTTTGTTTAAATTATTTGTTAGATTACTTCTTTTGATTTATAATTAGCATATTTATACTAAAATACACTATATTACTTGAAATTATGTTGAATTACACTATATTACATTAAATTAAGCTAAATTATGTTAAATTATGTTGAATTACGCTAAATTACACTAATTTTGCTAATTATTATGCTGTAAATTACGCTAAACTACGCAAAATTATGCTAAATTAGGCTGATTTTGTGTCATCTTTCATAAATCATAAAAAATAGTAAAAAAATTCTAAAAATAGTAAAAATTAGTATTCTACAAGTTCATTATATAACTAATTTACTGAGCTACTTAGATTGAATAATAGAAATGAAAATCTTAATCGGAAACTTCAAGTCAAGTTTTGAGGCTCTTCCCTTCGTTTTTTTGGCAATTCTGAATTTTAAAAAATGGCATAACCATCATTCACGCATGCGTATTTTTACAAGCTTTCCGAAAAGTGGTCATTTGCTTAAATCGGACACTCAAGAGCTGTTTTATGGCCATTTGAAGTTTCGTCGTCGTTTTTCGCCTTCTCAGTAAAGATATCATCCATATTCATATGTAATTTACCGGAATTTACTGATTTTATCGTAATTTAATGTAATATAGTGTAATTCAACATAATTTCAAGTAATTTAGCTTATTTTAGTATAAATATGCTAATTATACATCAAAAGAAGTAATCTAACAAATAATTTAAACAAAAAATTCGAATTTTCAGTGTTAGATTTCATTATCTTGCTCTTCATAGTGTCTCTTAAAAAAAATATAGTTTCTAATTATAAATCACTATGAAGATAAAAGAGAAACAAAAAATAGTTTCTAATTATACACCACTATGAAGACACACAGTGATTTACTGAAATTTACCGTATTTTAGAGTAATTTAACATAATTTAGCGTAATTTAATGTAATATAGTGTAATTCAATATAATTTCAAGTAATATAGTGTATTTTAGTATAATATGCTAATTATAAATCAAAAGAAGTAATAATATAACAAATAATTTAAATAAAAAATTCAAATTTTCAATGTTAGATTTCATGATCTTGCTCTTCATAGTGTCTCTAAAAAAAAAAACAATCAGGAAACCAGCCATTTTATAGCTGGTTTGGATATTTTTTGAAAAAAGTCGGGCATTCTGGGTATATTTATTAATTTGTAATTAACTTTGAATATTAATAAAAATGTCGGCTGAAATCGACAGCATGCATGAAAAACATATGAAAATCATTATGTTAATTTTTGAAACGGAAAGAGCGAGGGATGGTAATTAAGTTGATTAAAGCAAATCATTAGTTTAGTGAGGGGGCAAAGAAAACAAAACAAAACAAAATTATGTCGTTATTAACTTGATGACATAAGGAAGAGAATATGCATGCATTTTCGAGATTAGCTGAGATTTTGTTGAGGGTCCACAAAAGGGAAACCTAACTTTAACTTTGAAAGCAGTACACCAAAGCCTGCATGGACTTATGATGGATTTTTTTTAAAAACCATAATTAAAATAATTAAATTTAAATAAACAACATGATTGCGCCCAGATTTACAAAAACCATCAATACCGAAATGCCAATTCGGTCCGATCGCATTTTTTTCCTCCGGACCGAATTGGCATTTCGGTCCCCCCTCATTTTCACCTGTTGCGCAGCCAACGCCACAGAAAATCCCACGAAGAGTCCGGACCGAATTGGCATTTCGGTCCGGAGGAAAATTTTGGCCGGACCGAGATGGCAACTCGGTCCCATATTAATATTTAGTGTTAATATGGCATAGTCGCATATGGCATAGTCGAATTCAATTAATGCCTATTGTAAATGCATGAATTAACGCAATTAATGCCTATTGTAATTTTGGCCGGACCGAGATGGCAACTCGGTCCCATATTAATATTTAGTGTTAATATGGCATAGTCGCATATGGCATAGTCAAATTCAATTAATGCCTATTGTAAATGCAATTAATATTTAGTGTAAATGCCTATTGTAAATGCATGAATTTAATTAACCCCTCAAATCTTCGTCATTTTTTGTGTAATGACAAATTTGCGTATAGTTTTGAGAGAAGAACAAGAAAAGCTTCAGATCTACAAGTTTCATTGGGTATGTGGTTAAATTTTTTATTTGAAAAAAATATCCGAATTTTATAATTTTTTTCTAGAATTATTTAGTTTAGTTATAGAGTAAATTAGTTTTTTGTAGTGTATTGTAGTGTAATTTCATGTATTGTAGTGTGAATTTTTAATTTGAAAAAAAAATTCGAATTTTAATTTTTTTTTGTAGAATTATTTAGTTTAGTTTGTATGTAGGGTAAATTAGTTTTTTTTAGTGTATTGTAGTGTAAATTTAGTGTATTATAGTGTATTGTAGTGTAAATTAGTTTATTTTAGTGTTATTTATTTAGTGATTGTAGTGTATTTTAGTGTATTGTAGTATAAATAAATTGTATAAATAGTTAAAGTAATTAGAGTAATTTAGAGTAAGTTAGTGTAAATAAATTGTAAATAAATTTAGTGTAAATAAATTTAGTGTAATAATTTAGTGTGATTTGTTGTGAAAATAATCCAGAGGGACCACACGGTCGGCCACACGGCTTTGCCGTGATTTGTTGTGAAAATGAGGGGGACCGAAATGCCAATTCGGTCCGGAGGAAAAAAATACGATCGGACCGAATTGGCATTTCGGTATTGATAGTTTTTGTAAATCTGAGTGCAATCATGTTGTTTATTTAAATTTAATTATTTTAATTATGGTTTTTAAAAAAAATCCACTTATGATGTTATCCCTTGTCATTTATGTATCCAATGTGTATTATTTTCTTGGAGAAAGAGAGAGAGAGATCGGACTATCGGAGACGGATTTTTATGTGCCTTAGCTTTCTCCGTGCGTAGGTCCTAGGATTTTGTATGACCGAGAGTTCTGATCAGTCACTATATAGGCCTATAGGAAAAATTCTTTTGGACACAAGTACATAACAACAGCTGCATCATATATATATCGGAATGGTTTCATTGGATATTGCCAAAAAAAAAAAAAAGGAGAGAAGAGAATTAACGCAGGGAAGCACTTTTTTAATCTTTCATTCCTCTTACAAATTTGATAAGTTTTAATTCTGGATAAAGTTTTTATTTTCCCGATAATTAAGTTATCAATTTTTTTTATTAATGGAAATACATCACGTTTAGAATGATCAGCTCCTATCCTATTGCTTCACGGGTCATTTAGTGCTACGATCTCGAGCGTTTCATGCGAAGATCGCCTGAGATACTAACTAATTGAAGAATTAGGATCCTTAATTGCAATGTTTTCTCTTTATTTATCATTTTAGACTCACACAATAATATTTCCGATAATATATTTTCTGATGAGATACTTAAGCGAGACCATGCAATTAAATAGTAGGGAGAACATAAGAAAGAATGCTCCTAGCTAGTACCTAATTGCGTTATAATGCACCTCAACTTGTGTTATAACGTTTATGTTTATTTACGCTGCAAAACTTTAGCGTTATAATATAATGTTGCGTGTGTTGTAACAAAGTATATCAAATCAAATATTTTAGCAAACAATGGTCCATTTTAGCAAAAAGACTGACATGTCAACAAAAATGTTGACATCGAGAAATCAGTAAAATTTGAATGTGAAGTTATCACATTAGAACAAATTAAAAGGACAATATATAGCTTTCAGTATGAATATTTGGTGACCGATTTATGACACGAGAAGAAGACCTTCCTAGAGTAAATAAATTACAAACTAATTAAGATCACCATATAATCTTGCTACTTATAAAACAATTTAATTTTCAATAAATATTCGCGTTTAAGTTTTATCATATACCAAGCCATTGTATTGTGTGCTCGTAGACATTTTATGTAAATTTTTGTTTATTTCTTTATAAGTGGATTTGTTAAAAAAAAAAAATCTATAAAACCAAATATTAAAGAGTTTGGTTGTACTTGTAAAATATTCCATGAAGCAATAATATTCTATTTTCTAAATTTAAATATACGATGGTGTTGTAAAGTTCCAACGATAAAGAACACAAATTAATGAGAATTTGTTATAATAACTGTGCTATAATCTCAGTCACGTAGTAGTTCTCGCAATAAAGTTATTGACTTACGACTATATATATAGAGAGAGAGTGTGTGGCTAATATCAAAACGTTTGCACCAAGGTTCTCGTGCAATCAAGTTGTTTTCGGATTTTCAAAGTCCAAACAGTCGATCCAAACCTTTAGATGTTCAATCTATATTAAAATCTGCTTGGAGACCAAATTTTACATTTTTTGGAATTTTTTTACTATTTATTAAGCCACTTTGAAAATTGCTGATCCGGGTGAACAGTAAAAACAGTGCAACCAAATTTTGAAATTTTCAAAGTGGCTTAATAAATAGTAAAAAAATTTCAAAAAATGTAAAATTTGGTCTCCAGCAGATTTTAATATAGAGATCACATCTAACGGTTTAGATCGACCGTTTGGACTTTGAAAATTCAAAAACAACTTGGTTGCACGAGGGCCTTGGTGCAAACGTTTTGATATTAGTCACTCTCTCTCTATATATATAGAGAGAGAATCGCTAATTACAAACGTTTGTTCGTGGACTCAGGAACAAACAGTTTGGTTCTCTGATTTTCAAAGTCCAAACAGTCGATCCAAACAGTTAGATATTCAATCTATATTAAAATGTACTTGAAGACCAAATTTTACATTTTTTAGAATTTGTTTACTATTTATTAAGCTGGATTGAAAACCACTGATTTCATTAAACTTATGCACCATTGAAAAACAGCGGTTTTCAAACCAGCTTAATAAATAGTAAAAAAATTCTAAAAAATGTAAAATTTGGTCTCCAAGTATATTTTAGTATAAATTAAATATCTAACGGTTTGGATCAACTGTTTGGACTTTAAAAATCAGAGAACCAAACCGTTTGTTCCTAAGTCCAGGAACAAATGTTTGTATATTAGCCCTTCTCTCTCTCTCTCTCTCTCTATATATATATATATAGAGTATGGCTAAATTGCTGCCGGCAGCATTCTGGCCAGGTGCTGCCGGGGGCATTTCGGTCATTTCCGGTGTTCAAACAACAAATCCGAACCGTTCAACGTGTTCTAAATATTAAAATCTACTTGGAGACCAAATTTTACATTTTTTGGAATTTTTTAGCTATTTATTAGGCCACTTTGAAATTGGCTGATCCGGGTGAACAGTGTACCAAAATTCTGGACCATGTGATCTGAAATTTTCAAAGTGGCTTAATAAATAGTAAAAAAATTCCAAAAAATGTAAAATTTGGTCTCCAAGCACATTTCAATATTTAGAACATGTTGAACGGTTCGGATCGGTTGTTTGAACATCCGTATGACAGATTTGCTGCCGGCAGCAGCTGGCCGAAATGCTGCCAGCAACAAATTAGCCGGACCCTCTCTCTCTCTCTCTCTCTATATATATATATATATATATATATTATATGTTGATATAAAATTTGGAACCAAGATAAATTTGAGGATAATACTATTTTATTATATAAATATTATAAAAGTTGCAAGTACCTACATCAGATTAATGACATTATAATTTTATTAGTAACGATATCATAGTTAAGTATTCTATTTTATCACTAATTTAGGATAGTTAATTGAAATTATTTTCTATGGACATGGTTATAATTAAAGCCATTTTCTTACCGGAACCGAATCTCCTGCCATTATGGCATGCAAGATTTATTATAGCTTTTGCATGCTATTGCATGCTAGATATGAATATGATATGGCAACTCTCAAGGCTCGTTATGAACATTTATCAATTACTTGGACCAAGTCACAGAAGACCCGGATCATTATGAAATGATTTAAATGTCTTGCCAATCCTTGTAAACAGCTAAATAGCAAATTGAATTGAAGGAGACCAGATGTGTGCGGATATGATCGGAAGCCACAGAGAAGCTAGCTAGGTTATTGCGACTTAAGGACTTGTTCGGCTTTGTTATTGTGCGTGTGGGAAAAAAAAAATTCAGTTCAACTTCATATTTTCTGTTCCACGCGGACAATAAACATCAGTTCAAATTAGAGTTCGATCCATTCCCGTTCCGTTCCCGCCTATAGGCCCTAAATATTTGAACTAAAAATTGATGGCAACTGATCGAATCAATTAATCAAAGCGCTAATCTGTTTCGCTGTCTGTCAGCGTCTGACCATCTTTTTAGAAATCCACTCCATTACAAAACACCCCCATAAACTATTAAACATGTCATTGTAGTGTGTGTAACAGTGCAATAAAAAAACTTAATAGATAATAATACTTTTATCTTGCCCCAAGGAAATATGCATTTAAAAATCTCCGTGAAACTGAAAGGGCAGCAACAACAACACCAGAAAGGAGCAATAAAAGAAAGACAAAAAGAGGCCAGAGATGAGAGATGGGTCCTTGTTTCCATGGTTCTTCTGTTCTCGAAAAGGAAAAAGAAATAAAAACCTAAATTCTGGATTTTAAAATTTGATTACAAAAATGAAAAAACTGAACAGTTCCCAAATTTAGTTTAGGCCCACAAGAAAGCAATAATTTATTTTTTGAAAAAAAATAAAAGAGGGAGGCAAAGTTTCAGGTGCAGAGAGTGGGAAGTGTCCTTATTTGAGCAGATCTAGATCTATCCACCAGGCTTTGAAATCCCTTCCCTTGTAGTTGTAGTTGTAGTAGGGGTTTGCACTCGTGAAAACACACAGACACATACTCCTCTGAGTCTCTCCTCTTCTCAGCCTCTCAGCCTCTCAACTCTCAAGCATGCATCATAGCAAGAGAGAGAACAGTAACTAGGTAGCTAGTCAAGTAGTCAGTCAGGAAACCCAAAGGTTTCAAGCTGGTCTTTCCGGTACAGCTGCAAACCCTAATCTCTCTCTCTCTCTCTCTCTCTCTCTAGCTTTGGAAATGGAGTCAGTACAGTCTGCTCTCTCAGTGCAACAGTTCTCTCATCAGTGATATAGATAGCCAAAGAGATAAAGTGAGAGGAGATATAATGAAGCACTGCTTCACATCTCTTTTATTAGATTCCCTCTCTTCTCTTTGTGGTAACCTTCTATCCTAACCATCTCCTCTCTTTCTTCCCCATATTGAATATAACACTTCGAAACCAATAAAAATCAAACACTCAGCAAAGCATAACATACAACTTCCATGGATGCTTATGAGGCAACAAGGATTGTTTTCTCTAGAATTCAAACCCTAGACCCTGAAAACGCTGCAAAAATCATGGGTCTTCTCTTGATTCAAGATCATGGTGAGAAAGAGATGATTCGGCTAGCTTTCGGGCCGGAAACCCTCCTCCAATCTGTGATTTCCAAAGCTCGAAAAGACCTCGGCCTCCTACCGACTTCTAACCCCGGTACACCGACTTCGCTCTCGACCGCGCCGTCTCCTTTCCACCTCTCAAGGCAAAACTCAGCTTCACGTCTCCCCTCACCTCTCTCAGTTGCGTCTCCATCCTCTTGGGCCCAGCCACCGGTTTTCTCTCGGAGCAACAGCTGCAACGGTAACATTAGTAATGGTATGGTGGATGAGCTGCAGGTCTCTGACGAGCTTATCAGCCCCGGTTGTAACGGTAACGGTACACCATCACCATCACCGTTCTTTGGCGCTGGTGGTGCCGATCTAATAGACGAGCTGCAGCTGCAAGATCAACTGTCTTTCCTCAATGAAAGTGCGGCACAAGGGGAGTTCATGGACTATGCCGGTATGGGTACCGGGCACCACAGGAGGAGCTGCTCAGTGAGCGACATATGCTTTTCGGGAGGTGCTGGCGATGGTCTTGGCTGGAAACCTTGTCTCTACTATGCTAGAGGCTATTGCAAGAACGGTACTAGCTGTAGGTTTGTGCATGGTTTGCCAGACGAAAGCACTATGGTAGAACAAGAGCTGTTGCTTAGGTCAAAGAGCCAGCGTCTCATGGCTGCTGCTAGTGGGTTCCCTTTCTCTCCTACCGGGTCTATGCCTGCTTCACCATCAGGCTCTAGCAAGTGCCTCAATTTCTTTTTACAGCAGCAGAGTGAGAATCAAAGGTGAATTCTTTGTCCACAACTTAGTTTGATTTTCTTTTTTTTAACTTTTTCTCATGCAAGTGGGAAAATCTGATTTAAAAAACAAAATGAAAATTTAGGGCTGTGGCGGCAGCGGCAGCACTCATGCTAGGAGGAGACGATGCGCACAAATTCATGGGACGATCTAGGTTTGATAGAGTCGATTTTATGAACATGATGAATCCGAGTTCGAGGCAGATTTATTTGACCTTCCCAGCTGACAGTACTTTCAGAGAAGAAGATGTCTCGAATTACTTCAGGTTAGTGTGATTTCGCATCGGACTTACTAAATAAGACTACATACATGGTAATCTCATTAATTTTTTTGGAAAATAGTCTGACCCTTCAATTGTTTCAAATAAAAGTATCTATGGGCCTGTACAAGATGTGAGGATCCCATACCAGCAGAAACGAATGTTCGGGTTTGTGACATTTGTGTATCCTGAGACCGTGAAGTTGATTCTGGCGAAGGGAAATCCGCATTTCATTTGTGATGCGCGCGTTTTGGTGAAACCATACAAGGAGAAAGGCAAAGTCCCTGAGAAGTATCGGTGAGCTTCTGTACATTGCACATTTATCACCTCTTAAGCTCTATATAATCTCTAAATCGAAATGGTTGTTCTCTCAGGACCAAGCCGGCTGGAGATAGAGGTGATTTCTCGAGCTGTACCACCCCTACCGGCCTCGACTCCAGAGACCCATTTGACATCCAACAATTGGGTAAATTACTGTCTTATAAATGGTTTCTTTTGCACATTTGAATTGCTTATGACTGACTGACGCAATGTATTTTATTTTTACCAGGAGCAAGAATGCTACATGGGAATAACACAACCGAAATGTTAATTAGGAGAAAGATCGAAGAGCAGCAACAGGCGGCTGAATTGCAACAAGCAATTGAGTTGCAGAGCAGGAGATTGATGGGTTTACAGTTGCTGGATCTCAAATCACGGAACTTCAGTTCGCATGGAAATGGCAGTGCCAATCTTAATTCCGCAATGACAGTTGGATCGCCAACTATGTCGCCTATAGCTGTCAGTGCAAGGAGCAATTGTATTAGCCCCGACGATACTCGTTCTGAAGGTTTTCTTCTTAATATTTTTCCAAATTTTTTGGGTTGAAATTAAGGAAAGTTGAGCAGAAAGCATTTTGAGGTGATAGTGACATGAGCAAATTTAACTACTACTATTACTTGCTCCAGTAAAAGAAAAAGGGTCAAAGACCTCTGACTCTGAGGATAAGTAAAAGTGATTTGTCCAAATTTACCCTGAATCCCTGAGGGTCAAAGAAGGCTTATTATACCAAGAGGCTTCTTTGGTTTCCTTAAAAATAAAAAGGCACTTGAATGCCAACTGCTACCCATTCGCCCAAAATACTCTCATAAATTCTCTCACCATCTGTAACACTATTTATCAGTAAATGACCAAAGCTCTCAAGATGTGTTATATTTACCTGCTTTTCTGATAAATGTTTTTAGAGTTGATTTGTAAATTTGAATTTATGGGGGTGAATAGGTAAAAGTTCGACAGAGGAGGGCAGCTTTACCCAGCAGAGAACGGTCAACGTAGCTTCAGCTGATAAGGAGGAATCTACTGATGAGGCGAGCCCCAACGCTGATAGCGACTTCCAAGAAAGGTGCACACAAAAAAATAACACTGAAATTCCCAATAACTCAGAAAAATCATATATATAATAATATAATGTATCCAAATTCCAAAATAATGTCGACAGAATCCAGTCCAAGTTTTGTTTTTTATTGGAGCTGCCACTGTGCTCGACAATTTAATTCGCCAATTAAAATTGGCTGGTGGTGTGGTGGGAGTGGGACCACACACCACTGTCATTTTCTCTAAAATCCATCATCATTGCAAAATCGTGCAATTGTTTTTCAGTTTGTTGAAGCAATAGTTGGTTCTTTGTTGCACTTTACCAAACAAATTCTTCCAGTTCCAGGTCTACTTAATAATCAACTGACTAAAATAAAATTGGATGGTGCAGTAGTGTGGAGCACAATTTACCAGACAGCCCCTTTGCATCTCCAACTGCAGCCAAAAATGCTTTCAACAAGCTTGATCCTTTCTCGGTCTCAGATGTGGAAGTTTCTTCAATTAACAGTGCTAACGGCAATGCTCATCTCTTGGGATCTCCAATGTTGTCTCCAGCTACATCTCTAGACATGGCTGCCGCCAAATCCTTCTTTCTCCCGGTGACCAGGTAAGTCAGCTCAAAACTAAAATTCACCCCTTAAAGTACTATCATATCATGTTTTAACATTTTAATTGATTGTAGGATCTCTTCTGATCATGGGGCGATTGGAATGTAAAGTAGAAAGGAACCTGGTCTCGCAGGAGTGCGTGAGCCCCTCCTAATCAAAGTTAGCACTAATCTAATTCCCTTTATTCTATAAAACCTAAAATATCTTGCACCTTTAACAGCACCCAATAATCTGTATAGTGGGTCTTATTCTATTGTGTTTTGTAGATTTAAATAGCAGCTTATTTGTGATCAATTTCCCATAGCAAGTTACAGGCGATCAAGCACTGATAATCTGCTATACATATTGCTATATTGTTAACTTGGATCTAAGAAGTCTTGTCTTTTTTTCCTATCTTTTTCTTTGTTTTGAATTTTGTTTTAATTTTGGATGCAGGAATAGTACTAGCAGGAGTTTAAAGAAGAAAAGTGATAGCAAGAATAATATAGTGAAAAAAGACAAGTGTCAGCATAGGTTTTTACTTTAGTTTAAGATTTTATATAGTTTCTTTATTTTTCTTTTTCTTTTTCTTTTTTCTGTATTGATGATAGGCAGCTTTCTAGCCCTTTTTTTAGAAAACTTTACAAAGAGGCCTCTCCATTGTCTCCCACAATCTAAAGGCCTTTTTTAGCCACATAAACAAAGAAGAAAAATGCTACTTGCTTGTAAGGAAGGAACAGGACAGCAACAGTTCAGGAGGTATCAGAGATAAGATGCCATGCATATATGTTATTGATTAGATATAATGGTAATAATAGAGGTAGGAAGAGTAGGTCTGGAAGTACATGCATTGAACGAAGAACTGACAGAGGGTATCTCAGCTTTTGCCCAAGTGATGGGAGGAATGATAGAAAGAGAGAAGGATGAATGCCAGTTTTCAGAAAAAAAAAAAAGAGGGTGAATGGATTTTACTGTTTCTTACTTTACAAAAAAAATGTTTTACATGATCTACTATTGTAATTGTAGTGGACAGTCTTATTATAGACAGAAAGAAAGGGAAAGGATGCAAATAATTCATCTTTAATATCTGCCTTATCTAATGCCAGAGCTTAACTTTTATCCTTTGTGAACTAATAATTGCTTCAACTGATAGTGCCTTTTAATCATTCAATGCACTTGAGACTTTAACAAAACATTGGTGTACTCCATGAAAACGATGTTGGGATTTGGCAACTTGTAGTACAATGTGGTAACAAAGCCGGACAACCCAACTGAAGAAACATTGATGCATGTATGATAGGATATCCATATGATTTGTAGATATAAATAATTCTGTTCAAATATCTAAATTAGTTGAGTAGAACTAGATTGTTTTGAGGTTCACTCCAAAATCAGTAGGATTGGTTTCATATGGCAAATTCAAACCATTAAAACCGACAAGCTTCATGAGTGATGTGGTTAGAGACAATTTATATATTTTCAAATTGATTTAGTGTAAAGTCAAATACTAAAAAAAAATAATGAAAAATGAATGCACTAAAATTAACTTAGAAACTTTAATTATATTTTATCACTTGACTTTATACTAAATTTATTGAAAAATTATAATTTGGCATTTAAACACATCACTTGTGAGTAGATCGGTTTTAACAATTTGAATTTGTCATTTGAATTCGATTTGATAGGTCGAGTTAAGCTCACCAAACTCTAAGAACACTCTAAATTTACTCAAGCGCATTTTAAAAAAAAATTAAAAGCTAGCTATGTAATTTCAGTGAAGTTTCTTAAAAGAGAAAAAATAATATTCATTATGAAGTACTTTAAACCTGTTTGCTTTGGACATAAATTGAAAACTATCAGTATTCAGTACCGATACCAAATCAAACTTGCTGCATCAGTAATTAGTAAACCCTGATTTCATTAAAAACTTATACCAGAGCTCTAAAAAATGTCATAATAATATCATCAAAACAACCTTTTTTTTCTTCTCATCTCTACATTATCCATTAAAAATCATAGTGGATAAAGGTTGGGGTTAGAAATTATTACCATGTGGTGCGGATGCGTAAAACAAAACTAACATGTGCTATTTCCAGTTCTGGATTTGACAAGCGAGGTTGACACGGTTTATCTTTAATGTCTAGTCATTTATCTTTAGTTAAAAATCAGAGTCATAATCACAGTATTACGCAAAAACCCATGTTATGTATAAATTTACAACTTAAACCTGGAAATTTGTATTTAATTAGCTTACTTTCAAGTTCTTGCACCTAAGTAGTCTCCATGTTCCTCTGTCAGAATTTTGATTAAAATAATATGATTTATTATTGGTGCTTTTTTTATGATCTTAGATCCAAACATAGATAAAGGCTGAAAAGCTAGAGGAAAGTGTAAAAGATGCTATAAAAGCGCCTCAATTTTATGTAACAACTTTTTTTTTTAAGTCTATTTTACTCTAAAAAAGTTTGACAGTGTGCCATTTCGGCGCTAAATCCAGATTGCGAAGAGTATTTGGTTTGTTACTAGATCGGAGGGCTAATTTGCAATTTTCCTGTTCTTCAAATGCCCTTATCTGTCGCTATTTCAAATAGGCACTTGGTCAACAACTCAAGGTGGATTGTCCCCTTCAATTTCTTATTTCTTATAAATTACAAAAAAATAGGGAAATAGTCTACTTCAGTTGTTACCATCATATTTCTTGTCATGAAAGAGACATAATACATTAATAATTTTATAAATCACCAAAATTCACATTTGTTCTACATAGTCACACAAAAGAAAGATTTGAAATTACTTTTGTGGGACATGAAAAGATATGATTGGGAAGGTGTTATTTCAGAGTAGTTATGATGTGTGCCATGGAAATTAATTTGATGCTGTTTCTTTTCACCTGTGATCAGTAGCTACAGTAAATTAAATTCACATTTGTGTAAAATTCCAATCTGTGATTGAAGAAGGACCCATTTCAATATGAGAAATCATGCTATAATTTAACCAACATGAAAGAAAAATAGCCATTTCTCTTGAATTGACATCTCAAGTGCACCTTGGAGAAAGAAAAATGTAAATATCACATTGCAGCGTACTTGAATCTCAGGAAATGAATAACTAAAGAAAGGAGATAGTAAATTTAAACAAACAATACATTTTCAAAAGCCAGTTTGTAGTTTGAGCTTAAAATAATAATGCTCTTGATCCTGATGAGAATAGAATATTTCACATATGTTCAGGAGAGACTGGGGCATCCCTTTTTGAAAATAGTACCTCTTTTCAGGGTGCATGTGCTTGCATGTGCAACCAAATGCCTACAACAATGTGCTTTCACTAATCACTACTAACCAGTCATGGTCAAAATCTCCAATCTTTGGATGGATTCATGATTTAATATAATAATAATAATTCATGCACCTATCTGTTTATGAACCACCCCCCCCCCTATTGGATGGATTCACTCCTCTACTAGACTGCATAGCCAATAAATTATTAGATCCGCATCCTTGTAATTGTAAACAAGAGATGAAAAATGTTTCTCTCACATAATAACATTATCAATAGGCAATAGCCACCAACTCACTGATTTTTTTGATTCAACAGTTCCATATTTGGAGCAGCATGTCTAATTGAAAACTTTTTACTGTGTTGTACACAGTGTGCATAATATATAGTTTACTTCTTTACTAGTCATTACCTCGAGGTGCATTGCAATTAATGTTCAATTTAATAAATTTAATTTGAACTTCATTGCTAGTTTACCAGTGTCAAATTCCTTAATTATGTTCTACACTACCGAGGATCAAACTTCAAAGAACATATATAGTTATATGCATCCGACCAATTGATTGGGGTCTATCCAATTCAAACTTGTCAATATATATCTCACTTTCTACGAAAACTCGTGTGAATCATATTTGTACACAAGTAGGTTCCCCTACAATGAAACTAATTTAAATGATCTCTGTTTCGTTGCACTTACGGAGCCTAACCTAACTGTACTGTCTACTCAATCAAATTAATATCTTATCTTTATTTGGTTACTCCAATGTGTCTTTTACTTAAAAAAAAATTTCTTAGATGGGAGCAGAAGCTGATAGGAAGCTGCACGTGTAGCTACTGAGCTTCATCTAAGGTAATTATCAAGGTTGAGAGAGGTAAAGTAAATATTTTAAGTGTAAAAAAATTGAACTTTTCAATTGTCGTAACTCCACCAAACTTAAGATAGGGTTGGGGGTGAATTTAAAAATATAATTCACAAATATTAGTTCGTTTTTTTTCTTCTCTCAAAGTGACCTAAAACATACTTAAAATGTGACAAAAAAGATTTGCTTAGAGATTGCTATAGAAAACAGATAAAATCACTCAATAAGGACAACCTAGTGAGTTATTGATTTTCATAAACCTAAATTTTTAGTCAATTCAGTAAATACAATTTTTTTAAACGTCAAATATATATTTTCTAAAGAAAATCACATGCAAAAGATAAAAAAAATATTACATAAAAATATTAGACATTAGTCCCCATTTAATCCACTTGAATCCGCACATGCTTGAGGAAAGTAGGTGCGTAATTGAAAAATTCTAGGAGGAAGTGCTATGGATAACTGGGCTTGCTTTCTAGCCTAGAAAAATATAGCAGTACAGCACTTGCGTAAATTATAGCATAAGGACAACGGCTCACAAAATGGGCCCATAAAAGCCCATAAAAAATTCAAAGCAACATAACAAGTCCCATCATCAATATTCATAAGCATACAATTGCTAGAATATAGAGCGCTATTTATACAACACAAAAGGAGTAATGTTCACATATCTTCCTAATATAAAGCTACTTAGCTACAGATAATGATACACCTTAATACAAAATATATTTAGACTAGAAGTATCATAATAATACAGCAATGTTACACATACAAAAGCCTGTACCAATCAACCTACATGCAAAATGCACATCTCCCTGCCTTGCCTTCAGTTGTTAGATCGCCATAAATGGGATGAGAATGAATATATTAACCACCTTTCTCCATGTAAAAAAATTCCAACAATGCATTTATTCACGGTTTCCAAGGCGCTGGTGGAGGTGGTGGTGTGGGGAACATAGGTGGCACGGCAGAAAATATGGTGTTTTTATCTACACCAGTATTCTCATGGCTGGACAGAGCGATTAGAGCTGCAACCAAACCAGCATTGCCAGCAAGAGTTGGCTCTGTGTAGTTGTAATTGGATCGAACATCCTTGAATCCATCGTGTCGGTCCGGACCCGCTACCATCGCACCCACTATCGTATTAGGGTTTGGTTTCTTGGAGTCTCGCCATTTCCAGCCTCCTTTGCAGTTATAGTGCACACCATTCTTGGGAATTGAGGCGCCACGGTGATGGACGTGTTTTGGATACTTCTTGCCGAATCCTACCACATAACTCATTTTTCGTGGATTTTTGCCAAGGATATAATCGATCTGGAATCAAAGAAGATACTTCAATTCATAATTTCAAAATTTTATTTCAAGTTTCCAGTTATAGAGAGTAGAAACCTGATTCAAACATAGTGCAGCACGTTGTTTTTTTGTTTCTTTAAATCACCTGCCTAGTTTTCACTACCCTGCTCAAACCGATTCAATTACAAAACAAACAAAAATTGGGATGCATCTTGATTAAGAAAAATAAGTATACCTGGGTCTTTGCAAAATCACGAAGAATGCCGGTAGAATAGAAATTAGGACCACAATACCACCCCGGCGTATCAGCTGCTTCAAGATAGTCACTATAAACAGTGGCAAGAAAAGCAGCATTGACTACGTATTGTAGAGGCTGAGGCCTTCCATGGTTCAATTGTATCAGACCACCTGTCTTTCAAAAATTAAAAGAATTAAATGAACTCTCAGGGAATCATACTTCAATGTTAAGTTGACTATAAAGATGTAAGCTCTGCACCTTTAGTCCGATTAAAGGATCTGAAAATGGGAAGGTAGGAGCACATTATGATGCTGGTTTGGTTGTGAAAAGTTCTTAGAATTTCTTCGTACGGGTAGCCAGGGCTAAGGAAAAGCCTTAATCTGCTTAGAAGAACCTAAAAACGAAATATCATAAAATTTTAGGGAATTTTTGAGTTCTAAATCTGTTAAAAATAGCAACGTTGTATCCTTGAAAACACTCACTTGGGCACCGGTTAGTTTATTATCCCAGCTAAATACACCATAGTCAGGCCCACCCCAGAATGCTCCTGCATGCTTAGCCATGGTTGGATTCGTTGCCAGTTGGAGATACGAACTATTTCCTGTGGCCAGGTACATCCATGCACCGCCCCAAACAAACTCGTCCCAGTAACTCGTCGAGTTGTAGAAAAATGAAGCATCACTTCCACCAGCACTGTACCTGCCCCGCTGTTCCCTTGAAAACTTGAATAGAGTTGTTGCACCATGGACCAGCTTTTGTGAGTACTTTTTATTGTCCTTGAAGACAATGGATGCTGCGGCAAGAGCGGAAGCCATTTCTGCTGCAAGGTCGGAGCATGCATGGCACTCGGTAACAGGTCTAGGATAGTCTATATCCTCAGGCCGCATCCAGCAGTAGTGGTCATTTGGTGAGGAGCCACCTGTCGTGGACCCTGTTCCAACCTAATTTTGAACATAAAAAATGTTGTTCGTAACTTTATTGATGTGTCTCTACAAGAACTGTTGACTTGGTTGGGATCAAACTAAAGGAGTATTATGCCATAATCTCTTCTTTTTAACCTTCTTTTAATAAATTTTGTAGCAGTAGCAATCATCTACATAAGAGGAAACTACACCTATACAGCTATACTTAAAAATGTAAATTACATGAGATCTATTTCACTAGGGCAACTGTTCAGAAATGGAAGTTGGACACAACTGTACCATTTTCCATTCAGAAATGCATCTAAAGTTCTAAATTAAGTACAACATTCGAGCCAATACATGTAAAACATGTGCAATGCATGTTTCACAATAAGTCTATCATTAAGCAAGTTCCCATAAAACTGTATTACCTACAAGAGGTATGGTAATCGCAGTACCTACCATAATATGTATTTGCGATTTACAACAAATAGGTCGCAATCTTTTGAATTCAACCTTTTTTTTTTTAATTTACCTGCGCAGCAAGCTTATCAATTGTATCAGCAGATGAATTGAAGGTCTTGAGAAGATAATCACTACCCCATTTAATGATCTCTCTGACATGACCCAATTCACCAGCTGCCTGGTACTTGGCGCTGTACTCTATCACGCTCCAGCTCAGCATTGTCATGGCGAAAGATGATGGGAAATTAAATTTAATTGCATCACCTGCATCATAAAAACCACCTACAAGGCTCCTTTTAAAGGCGGGATCAGAGAGGCCGTCTTTCATGCCAGAGTTGCCTCTCCATGTCACGTTGTTATGCCGTGGTATCGGCCCCGCTGGGAAAGAAAACAATTTACAAGATTCAATTAAAGTTAAAAGGACGTTTTATAGATTTGTTGGTCAACTAGAAGTATATTAGTACCTATGGTACCAATGTACCATGCATGTGTGTAATGTACAATTTGGTAAAATTCTTAATGATCAACTAATACAAATTAGCTGACCTACTTATTTGGTTGCAATTGAACTGAAGTGTTAATAAATGGACTGATAGCCTCCAATTCAGTCAGATCAAAGTAAGGAAACTTTTCACTGTAGATTAATTGAAGAATTAATCAAACAGGTAAAGACTACTAGTCTTCCGAATTGTACATGCACTTTACCGCGACTTATTCAGCATAAACAGAATATGTATTCTCTCTTTATTCCCTCAGTAACAATTGAAAAGGTTCTATTAGAAAACCAAGGTGGTGGGGTGGCAGAGTTATTTACTTTTGGATATAATTTTATCCTTCATCTCCACACAGCACACAGGCCATAGCATACCACACAATCTAACCCTAAAAACCAAATAAACTACTAAATAAATAGTTAAATAAATTCCACAAACTCAAATTTTGCCACTCACATCTCTGTGCATTGAAGAACATGAGCGCCTTGTGGAGAGCTAGAGTATAATTATCTGGTGGAGGCGGCGGCTTGTGGTGCCTCGGCACCGCCTTCACAATAAGTGTCACAAAGCCGGCAAATGCGGCTGCGCCTAGAATGCCACCGACGATCCAGAGAAATATCTTTCGGCTTATGATCAGACACCCCAAATCCACATACTTCTTCTTCTTCTTTCCCTGGTCACCGGGCCCCGCGAGCAGCCAGCTTTGCTGTGTCTCGTCTAGGGTCCGTGACATGGCTCCCCGGTCCAGGTCCAGGTTCCTGCTCCGGTCATCATCTGTGGCGGAGTCGGCGTGGGATATCTCCAGTGAGCCTCCCCATGGATCTCTCCCGTACATACTCATTTTGAGGTCTTATTTAATTTTGCTGTTTTTTTCTGGGTCTTTTTATTATTTTTCTCGCTTTTTTTGTAAGGACTTAAGGAGAGATTGGGAGAAGGTGGAGAGAATTAGAAGGAAAGCAAAGCTCAGTAGTGGGTTTTGGTACGGTGGGTTTTTAGGTACGCGGTATAATAAAATAATTAATCAAAATCCTGTGGTTTGCACTGTAAAGAAGAATTAGTGATATCAGGTGTAGATTTGGTCGGCCGCTCCATACAAATGCAATTCGTATTACATTACAAATATTTGCACGCATGACGTGGTGTAAGCTCATTGGATGAAAGGGGGCAAACAAGACTGCCACGTCGTCTATTGGTAAATGCTTGTAAACTCTATTCTGTGGATTACTAAATACTTTTTTTTTGAGAGAAAACCCGCAGGTATGGATTAACTAAATACAGTGTCTTAAGACAGCAACAAACAAAGGGTCTCAAGATGGCGCTGGGCGAGGAAAAGTTACGAGTACGCACAAGTGCACCAGTATAGGGAAAGGAAAAGGAGAGAAGGAAAGCGAGCTGGCTTATCTGTGTACGTTTAAATTAAAGGCACGTAGTCAGGCGGAACCGCGGAGGAATGGAAAAGTGATGATAACGATCGTTTAGGCTTACTGATTAATGATGATTATTTAAATTGGAGAGAATGTTGCCTGCACTTGGTATGCCATTAAAGCTTTTAACAGGATTTAATGTGTTGGACTTGGACCTGAGGAATTGTTAAATCATATTGCAGTTATTAGATTTTTTCTATCTAGTAATATTTTAATAATCATATCAATTTATAGTTAGAGGATGTCAGAATTATTTCACCGCGAGCTCTAGTATTGAGACCATTCTATCAACCGACTCAATTCGCACCGAAATGATGTTTGATGATCTCTTTATATTATTTGGACATTTTATGAATTAAAAGGAAATTTATTTGTTGGTCTCGTGAAAGGAGGATACAAATATATTCAAACGGAGCCAATAAAGTGAGAGAAATAAGAAAAAACAATATTTGCTTTGTTGTTGCGTGGTGTTTTACACTGAAATACACAAAACCATACAAAAATGAAAATTGTAATTTTTTCAAAATAGAAAATTAAACGATAATAAATAATTGCCTGAGAATTTTCATAAATAACGTTGGATCTCTTCTCATTTCAGCCCAATCAATTTGGGTTACTTGAATTAATTTAGTAGAAAGAGAGTAATATTAATATTTTTTTGTTAAGTCTAGAGTCTATTTTGTAAAAGAAAATATACATAGCTTTTTTTATACTTCTTCCAACAAGCTTTATTGTGTTTTACAGGCATGAAGTCCATCCCTCTACATTTTGTTCATCTTGATAAAAATAGAGTAGACAAGGATGAATCTACTTCATTGGAATGGAGTGCTTAGCCATTTATGTGATTTTAATTTTTGTAATTCTGTATATTAAATTTAATTGACTTTTAATTTTTAAAAGTTTTATATGATTCAAACTCCTTATAAAATGCTATATATGTATTTGTAAACAGGTGGTTAGAATTTCTCATTGTGTTGGTGGTGGAGACTTGTTCAAATTTCACTGACACACATTATACATTTTATGATTCAACTCTCTCAAATTTAGATTCTCTAGTTTCAGAGTGGAGAGAGAAATATATAAGTTGGTACGAGCTCCTATAAGTCACCCCTCTTTGTCTACTTCATTGTTTTAATCTCTCCCTCTTGCAACTTGTATAAGATTAAGATGTGTGTTCATAGTTTGTAAGTAGAAGGTCTTGATATTTCTCTATTAAAAGTGTTTCTTCTAGAGTTGTAGATGTCCGTGTCTAAACATAACGGAATAAATGTATGATCTTGGATCATTCACCTCCTAAAATATAACATAAGTATTAAGAAGTAATCTGAGGGATTAGATAAACATAACTAATTGTAGATGTAATTATTATCTTTGGCTAATGCAAATAGACATATAATGTCTTAAAAAAAAATAATAAAGATGCCTCTAGTTTCATAATTTGTGTTTTTGTTTCTCGTTATTCTTAATTGGATTTCTTGCTGAAATTAGTGTTGGCTTTTACTGTGTATCAGTAATAATACAAATCTATTTTTTTTCCTGCACATATACTGCCAGAGTATACTTGATGCTATACAAGATGCCTATATAAATATATTACTTTAAAAAGTATACATTATATATATTAAATATAAAGAAAAATAAAAAAAATATGAATTAATAAGTTTTAAAATTCAACGCATAGTTGTTGTTTTTTGGTAGTTAATCACTGAAATCTATTATACGACCTGAGCATTTATCATAGAACGGGTTCAAACGACAAACGACGAGCAATGTGTTACGTGACCATTTGAAAATCTATTTCCAAAAAAATAAAGAAATCTCTAGGGAGAAGGGAGAAGGGAGGGAGTGCGCATCCTCTGTCAGTAAGATAGTTCAGCAAGAGGTTACTAGACCAGGTGCATGCATCAAGGAACACGAGATAGTAACTGGGCCTGGGAGTCCGTGACTGGGAAGATATGTCTGTGGACCGACAGCGGTCAACGCCGCAAGTACTTGTGTGGAGAATTAAGAGCAACTTGTGGCATGCAGCGGAGAAATGGACAGAGGTAAGACTTCGCATTTGCATGTGACTATGTGAGCCCCACTGAACTGGGAAGTGTCTGTGTTCTGGAATTCGTATCCTCTGCATTAACTCAACAGATAATGCATCTCGACCATCCGATTTGTTTTAAGATTCGTGCAGATTATATCTGCACGAATATTGAAATACCCCTATGTTATAGATAAGAGCTAGATTGGCTCCGTTTAAAAATCAGACGGTTGAGATTCATTAACTCAAAAGATTCCCTTTTGATTTAATGTATACGCATTCTGTGTTCTGTTGGTATTGTTTGTTTTACAAAAATACTTTCAAGGGCAATCAATACTCCCGGTCCAAAGTAGGCCGCAGCAGTAAGGGTATGTTTGATTGGATGGAGAATAATTAAATTATTTTTGAAAACAAGCTATTCGGTATTTGGCTAGATTATAATAGCTAGAATAGAGAATCAAACTTGTTTGTCTTATTAGAACAAATTATTCTCACAAAAAGTTGGAACAAACTATTCTAATAAGACAAACGCTAATTTTGCTATTCTAGCTATTCTAAAATTACAACCAAACATACCCTAATAGAATAAGAACAATCAGACAAGGTCGAAACAATACATGCCTAATCATAACTATAGGAGGGTTCAATGGAGAACCGTATCCTCTTAGGTACCATAGAAGAGTTCCTTCACTTTACGGGTTGAGATTAACTTTTAGGCGCTTTGGGATTCGGACTAGCACAAGAGCAGTATTATTGTATTTTGAGATTCGTGCAAAGTTAAAAAGAACGAACGGATCCACTAATTGTAAAAGATTCCCTCGCAGGTACCTAAGAGGATGTGAATTGGTTCAAATGCAACATATTTTGCATTTTATTTTACGAGTAAGGCTTATGTGCTATATATAGCATAAGATTTTTCGTGCTATTGCTTGAAAAACATTATCGTATAAACTTCAAACTTTAATCTAAGTAGCTCAGTAAATTTGTTATATAATGAACTTATAAAATATCAATTTTGACTATTATTGAATTTTTTTTACTGTTTTTTATACTTTATGAAAGATGACAAAAAATGGCCTAAAATATGTGCAATTTTCTTTTATTTTTAAGCTATTTTTTTCATCTTTCGTAAATCATAAAAAATAGTAAAAAAAAATTCAAATTAGTAAAAATTAATATTCTACAAGTTCATCATATAACTAATTTACCGAGCTACTTATATCAAAATTTGAAATTTATACGATATGTTTTTGAGACAATAACATAAAAAGTCTTATACGTACTATCCATAGCACCTAAGTCTTAGAATAAGTTCTAAACATTTCTCATGAGTTGTTTACGCATTTTAAAATGTAGACATGAATATCATATCGATGTATCAGTGCACACTTATCTATTTTAGTTAATACGTAACTTTTCACAATTATTATGTGATTTTAAGCATCAAAATAAATCGTGACAGCTGTCAATAATTGTTTTAATCATTCATATATTCATACCAAAAGTCATATTTAAAATACACAATTATTTTCGATGAACAATCGAGTAATATAACAATGAACCCGGCCAAGGACAAATCAAAAGGTCAGCCATGTCCATATCAAAAGTGAACGCAAACAAGCGGTTTAATTGATTCGTCCAACCGATCGATGTGCATCATCTCAGCTACTTCAGTCCAAAAACCCTTTTGTTTGTTTGTATGTATGTTTTTTTCTTTTCTGAATCACATATTTCCCATAAATCAAAGTAAACTACTTGACGGCTACCTCCAGGATATATATGATATGATATGATTTCTACTAGTACTAGGGAGGGAGATACCCTTGTTAATTATTAAAAGCTACAATCATCTCTTACCCCTGTTAAATGGTCAACCATACAAATCAATTTTAGAATAGAAATACTTTCTCCTTTTTTTTCCAGCCCTTTTGCTTCCATCACTTGCCAACATGGATCAATTTCCTTGACAACTTCGTTCATGCTCGAATTTAGTGAAGTTTCTATGATTCAAACATTCCCTAATTTCCAACATTATGAATAACCAACCCCACATGCCTAGAGCCTAGAGGTTGCAATCGGACGGGTCTAATCGGGCCAATTTGAATTCTAAGAATTGTTGGGCCACGGACCGGATCGGCCGAATTTGGTCAAGCTGGGCCGGATGGAGTTTTGAATCATGTCCAAATTTTGAGCAGGTTGGGTCTGGTTCGGGTCATTTTTACTTTTCTTAAAAGTTCGAGTTAGGTCGGATTAATGGGTGAGATCTGTTACTTCTAAGTTCTAAATAGGCATCAGACGTGCTGGATCATGTGGGGGTCAGAGCCGGTCGGGTTGGGTTCATTTGATTTTGGATCATATTTGATATAAGTTTTTCATTAAGTTTTTATCATAATTAGAATAATTCCATAGCATAGAATAAAATATTAGATATGAAGAGAGAAATTGTTCTATTTACGGTCGATAAACTAATGAATTGTTGCTCTCAAAATAATATCACCCTTGAATGAATCCAAAATTGTTGGTGAAATAAAAGATAAGTCCATCAAGGACTGGTGCTTCAAATCGTGTCAGCATCACTTGTTCTAAGTACCAGAATGAATATTAGATTATTAGTTGACGCTTTGACTTTTCTTTCCGTTGCTATTCATGTACATCAGTATTCAGTACATACGCTGATAAGTTTGCCCGCCTATCCCTGACTGAAATAATTTTGAAATATATAACTATTCTATTATATTTGGAATACAAGAATGCAGGTGTGCTAATATATATATAGATATATTACCGTATATAGTCAATTTTCTTATCTCAGCAGTCAGCACTGCAGTCGTCCGCACTAGAATAATGTTTGTGGCCATTTGCTATATTGAGCTGTACATGAGGTACTATAAATGAGGTCAATGTTGATGTCCATTTACAGCATAGCAGCAGCTAGTCTCCAGCTTTGTCCTCTTAATTTTTTACAAAGCTAGCTTATGCTTAAGTTGAACGATACCTAACCTAAGTCTAAGTTTTAATATTAGAGTATTACAACTTGGGTGGTGTCTAATTTTAATGGTGCTTAGATTGGACAATAGAATATTCTAACTTCAAACACCTTCAAAATATATATGATAATTGATTGCACTGGAGGCTATATCATCATATCAATATTCAATACTCCCTCCTGGAGTCATAGTGCTAGTGGGGAATATAACTTAGCGGGCCCCACCCAACTACCATTCAATAATTATGTTTGGAATTTTTTTTAAATTAATTTGCAAAAAGACCAATTGAGTAAATGACACTGTTTTATTTAAAATGAAATGTGAACGGCACAACGTTATTATTAACTCATATTGAATCATAAGTTATCAATTTTAATATGTGCTTCTAGTGTTATTAATATTTTTTATTTGTTTCATTTAATTATCTATCTGTTGAGATGCAATTTTCTCTATGACCATTTTTTGCTTCTCTCTTCATTACCTCTCAACTCCTTTTATGAACCTTTTTTTTAATAATTTGAGAAAAAAAATATATGTATCTAGGACACCAAATTTCAGTTTGCATTACAAATAGTCAAAATACAAGGGCCAAAGTGCATCCTTCTTTGAAGGGTAATTTTAGCTTATATTCAAATGTTAGGTACATCTGTTTAATATCTTAAAAAACTATTATTTAAAACTAAAAGGTCAAACATGCATGTAGATCTATTCTCCACCATTTAGATATGATGCATATAAAAAAATTTAAGTAAATTTTGAGTTTGATTGGTTATTAAAAAAATCTTTAAAGTTTAGATGTTAGAAAATTTAAATTATTTGATGAAAGACTAACAACAGCTAAATTGGTCCAATTTAAATAACAAAGAATGCATTTATGATTTTATATTTTTATTTTGAATAATATTATTAATTATATTAATTAAATGTATCATAAAAGTTAAATATAATCATAATATATTCTTTGAAGGGCTAATGCAAAAAAAATTATTCACTTTTGGCTTTTCCTTTTTGTTTTTTTCAGCGAATTTTCAGCTAAGAGGATGTAAGCACCGAGTTGGGTCTCATTACAAAACCTTTATAAATTGGATCTTCATTTAAAGTAATTATTAAAATTGTCAAGATAAGTCGTTATGAATGGATCTTCATTCTTTATAACTTGGAGTTTATTTTTCTTTTGTGGTCCTTCGTAGTTCCTATCGTACTGTTACATCAATATAATTCCCTTAGTTATGATTTCTGGTTCTACTCATAATTATAATTTAGTTATACGGAATAATTAAGCTGTATCTATCTATTTTGCAGCGAAACGACGACATTGAATATATAATTAAGAAGAAAAAGTTACAAAAATAAAATCGTTCGTTAGAACTTGCATTATTCCAGTGCTCTGTCATCACATGAATTACTTAGCAGTACTTATTATCTTAATTTAGTCGGCAGCGGTGACTTTATACATTTAGTCAACGTTCGGTTCAGATATATAAATTAAATGTAGCATTAAATTAAGTTTGTCGTATGGATAACATATTAACATGAGAATAAATACAGTGCTTTGTTAAGATAAAAATATATAATATAACCTAATTCAAACATCCAGTAGTGACATATAGTGATGGGCAATCTCTCTTAAAGGAGAAATGGCACGTTCCACTTCGGAAAATGGTATCTGAAGAAAAATAACAGAGTTCACGAAAAACTTACGCCAAAATAAAATAAAATGAAAGAAATGATAAAATCTGAAATTACAAAATTTTATAATAGATAAATCCTTAAGGTTAACAAAATTTTATTGACAAAAGAAAATGATAACTCTACAATGTACCACTTCTAGAAAGACATCATTTGCAAAAAGATTAAAAATATTACACATTATGTCACCAGGTCTAAAAACTATATAAAGTGTTGGTAAATCAATTTTATCTTAAATTACTAATTAAAAATTATATAAATTAAATATAACCATATAGTTAAAATTATATAGGTATACGTACAAATAAAACAATTATCATATATAAGTTTATTTTTATCAATTATCTTAGGATAACGGTTTTGAAATAACTCTTACTTGTATTCTTATTTCATAAGTTAACAAAAAAGCTCCTTACCCATATTCATACCTAATAAGCTAATGAATAAAATCTCATATTCTCATTTATGCTTGTCTTATCAAATATGGTATGAATCGGATAAATGGATAATTAGATATCATTGACATCAGAAATTGGTATTAGTTATTCAACAACTGATATAACAATAGTGCACCTTAGTCCTGAAGTAGATCATATAATTATAAATCCAATTTTGTTTCAACTATATAAAGGTCTAGCTTTCCTAATGCTTTAGAAAATTCACTTGAGAACAAATTGGGTGCAAGCAGGGCACTCCAAAAATTAATGCTATGGAGAATTCTCCGATTTTTTTATTAATAGAAAAAATAATAATAAAATATTGACAATGAGAATCGAATCCGTGAAATCTCGAAATATAGGAAAACCGTTATGATTTACAATGTTTAGCAGACGTTATGATCTATAACGTTCTGCCTAATCCTTCTCCGATATCGTTAATTAATAGAAAACAAACAAAAAATCTGGATGTCATTTTGCTTAACGTCCAGCAATGCCATACAGAAATACATGTGAACAATGAATGAACAATATCATACCATACTTTATAATTTCATTTTTTATTTGTAGACGTTATGGACTCTGACGTCCAAAATTAATTTTCTTTTAGTTAGCGATTTTGGAGAAGGATTAGCTGGACGTTATAGACCATAACGTCTGCTGGACGTTATAAATCATAACGGTTTCCTATATTTCGAGATTTCACGGATTCGATTCTCATTGTCAATATTTTATTATTATTTTTTCTATTAATAAAAAAATCGGGAGAATTCCACAGGATCCATCTACCATAAGTTTATTTTGTTTACTTCTAATATATTAATGGCCCTACCATATGATCAAGTGATCCCCGCTTGGACTTGCCTTACAAAGTGGGTAATATCAACTATCATCTCCATTTGCTTATTCTCCTCCAATTTACTAGAGTGATAGAAGGTTGATTAGCTTTCAAGACAAGCTAAGGCCATTTTTTGTGGCAAAAAAAAAAAAAAAAAAACAAAAAGAAAAGCAACTTTTGCATGGTTAAGGTAGAATAGAAGGCCTTCAATCCAAGAGTTCATGATGAAAGGAATCATAGATGGTGGCATGGTGGAGGTAGTTGTGTTGCTCTGCTCTCCTGTGCCTCTACCAAACTAGTGTAGAGATAGCAAGTTAAGGTTCTTTTAATACTTAACCAAAGAGTGAGAATTGAAACTAGAAGTGGCAGTGTATACTTGGGAGGATATTTCAAGATGAGAGAAGTGCTTCTACTTCTATTGGTTTTCAAGCTATGCTTTTTGAGTGGGTTTGCAGATACCAATGGCCAAGATAGTAAGCTCCATACTTTTTTTTTTATAATTAGACAATTTTCCTCTTTCTAGAGTCTGTTTTCTTAAAATATCAACTAGAACATAATTGGTATTTGACACAAATATATGGATTTAAGGTAAGTTTTTTTTGTTCTTATAAGAACTGTATTTCCATGAGACTCATCCTATATGCCGTGGTGTTTGTTCTATTTCAGTACAACTTGAATTAAGATCTACATCCTTCTTTTTTTTCTAAATCATTGTTTCACAAAGTACTTTATCATGTAAAAAATAAAACCAACAATTTTTTTTAATGAGATGAGAAAATAGCACCTCCAGATCACTGATATTATCAAATAAAAGGACATCTGTTGTATTTGGAGACATTCCAGTAAACATCTCTCCATCTAATAGCAACAAAAACCAATTTTTTGTTGAAATTAATAACATTGAACAAAATACAGCTGTTATACTCCGAGCTTTGATGGATCAATGGGAAAACAGACCACCGAGCTGGGGACAATCTGACGACCCCTGCGGTACACCATGGGAAGGCATTAGCTGTACCAACTCAAGGGTAACAGTGATGTAAGTGTGTATTTAGGCTTCTCTCTCTCCCAAAAATTAATGCTATGGAAAATTCCAATAATTCCAAACGTGCTACTGAGACTTCTCTCTGTTTCAGAAAACTATCAACTATGGGAATTAAAGGTAGTCTCAGCGGTGATATTGGGCAGCTTAGCGAGTTGCAATCTCTGTAAGGAACAAAATATTTTTTATAAAGATATTATCTTGATTTTTCTTATTTAATTGCAACAATTGTATACTATTTTAGGGATCTCTCGTACAATAAGGACCTAGGTGGGCCTCTGACTCCAAATATTGGAGACCTGAAGAAACTTACTACTTTGTAAGACTAATAATTTACTTGATTTTTTGGACATACTTAGACTAATAATTTACTGTACCTGCTGGCTTATCTCTGTACCGGGCAATATCGTTTTTGGTATCTGAATGAGCATGCATAATTATTTGTTCTTTTTTTTTCACTATATATAATTATGATATTTTCTCTTTTTATTTAAAGGATATTAGTTGGTTGTAGCTTCAGTGGAACAATTCCTGATACAATAGGACGTCTATCAAAGCTATCTTACTTGTAAGAGCTATGTCTAGTATTTTAAATCTAAATTATTTTTTTTTTATGATTTTAATCTTCATTATTAATTTATAGTTATTTAAAATTTGAACGAGGATATTAATGTACCAGTTCCTCTTTCGTCCAGGGCACTGAATTCAAACCAATTCTCTGGGCAAATACCCCCATCTTTGGGTAAACTTTCAAATCTGTACTGGCTCGATTTGGCTGACAACAAATTGACTGGAACCATACCAGTTTCTACTGGTACACAACCAGGTTTAGACTTACTGGTCAACACTAAGCACTTGTAAGTCTCTTTTAACTTCTTTAAATAAAAAAGGAGTAATGAAATATCAAACTCAGAACTATCGATTTTACTAAAGTTGTTTTGTATTGCTTTCAGCCATTTCAACAAGAACAAGCTTTCTGGTAAAATTTCAGAAGCGCTTTTTAGTCCACAAATGAGTCTAATACATGTGTATGTACCTAAAATTTAATTTCATGTTTTGATTATATAAATTTAGCCATAAGACATTTTGACATGCTAATCGGCTTTTCTATTTCAGGCTGTTTGATGGAAATCGACTTACCGGAACCATTCCTGCTTCGTTAGGGTTTGTTCAAACATTAGAGGTCCTGTAAGTACTCTTGCAAAAAAAAAAAAAATTATCACAACATAAATTTAGATAGGATATATTATAATTTTGTCCCTTTTTTGACAGACGACTTGATAGAAATTCCCTCACCGGCTCAGTTCCTTCAAATTTAAACAATCTTACCAAAGTCAATGAGCTGTAAGTCATTATTATAACCAATGCAGCTAACATTCATACTAAGATAATTTTTTTAGTTTAACATCATTAAATTGAAATATTTTATTTTATGTACAGTAACTTGGCAAACAACGAGCTAAGTGGACCGCTTCCGGACCTTTTTGGAATGAATCAACTAAATTATGTGTAAGAACTTGACAGGAAATTGGCAATTCATTTCCGTATTTTCTCATAATTAAACATTACAAATTATAATTTTTTTATTAATATTTCAGTGACTTGAGCAACAATTCATTTGATCCGTCAGAAAGCCCGGCCTGGTTTTCAGAACTACAATCGCTAACAGCTTTGTGAGTTATTTTTTAAAAGCCTCAAACAAATGAACCATCTGTAGTCCCCTATTAACTATTAAATATAATATGTAATTTGTATGTTCTCTTTTCATGCATGGAATTCAGAATTATGCAATCAGCGGGTCTAAAAGGGGAAGTGCCACCAGCTCTGTTCAGCATTCCTCCACTAGAGCAAGTGTAAGCTACAAAACTAACAACCATCTACAAAACAGAAAAAGAAAGAAGGAACAAAAATTGTACATTTAATGTTATCTGTTTGCTCTGTCACAGGATCCTTGATGACAATGCATTTAATGGAACACTCGACATCAGCAAGGGTGTAAGCCAGGAATTAAACATAGTTAGCCTCAAAAATAATAATATAAATTCGGTTGATGTTGTCTCCGACTACAATGGAAGCATAGTGTAAGCGGTCAAACCATTTCTATACAAACTTAATTAAAAAAAAATTCCTTTTTTGAAGGCCCCTTTGCAAACAATACAAGGACACTTAACAGTGGATACATAAATAAAAATAAAGTTATTTTTATCTTGCAAAATTTTGTACTTATTTCATGATAAAAATTCCATATATTGTTTGACTAAATTAATGAGCCACATAAATGCAGGCTCTCAGGAAATCCGGTATGCAATAAAATGACAAGCACTCTTAATTCTCTATACTGCAACTTAAACCAAAAGCCGGCACAACCTTATTCAACAAGCTTAGCAAAGTGCTACACGAATACTTGCCCAAACGATCAGTCTCTCAGCCCTCAGAGTTGTACTTGTGCATATCCTTATCAAGGGATACTATTTTTCAGGGCACCTTTCTTTCGAGACATAACGAACAGTAGTCTATTTCAATCTCTTGAGATGAGCCTTTGGACAAAGCTCGGGTTAACACCCGGGTCGGTTTATCTTCAAGACCCATTTTTTAATAGCGACTCGTATCTCCAAGTCCAACTCAAGTTGTTTCCTTCTGGTGGGATGTTCTTCAATCGAACAGAGGTGTTGCGACTCGGATTTGATTTTAGTAACCAGACTTACAAGCCGCCCCATGAATTCGGCCCATATTATTTTATTGCCTCCCCATATCCTTTCAATGGTAGTAAATAAGCAAACATATATACATTTTACTTTATTTTAAATTTTTTCATGCTACTATGAACTAAAAAGTGGAATTATATATGTTTTGAATTTTGATGTAGTTGAGGGCTCTGGAAGCTCATCAAAGAACACTAGATTCATAATTGGGATTTCAGTTGGTTGTGCACTTCTTGTAATTGCACTTATTGGAGCAGCTGTTTACGGCGTAAAACAAAAGAAAAAAGCTCAAAAGGCAATGGAGCTAAGCAGACCTTTCGGTAATCTTTATACCTAAATCTAAGCATTATGTAAGCTCATACTGTCATATCAGATAAATAATAGTTCGTCTTTGTTAACTCATGATTGTTAAATTTGCTACTGTAAAAAAGCATCATGGTCTCATGCTGAGGATAGTGGCGGAGCACCACAATTGAAAGGAGCAAGATGGTTTTCATTTGATGAACTGAAAAAGATCACCAATAATTTTTCGCAGAGCAATGAAATAGGATCAGGAGGTTATGGAAAGGTAAAAATTATAACAAACTGTTGGTATTTCATTTTCTTACTAAAAAAAAACTTATTTATAAATATTCTATACAAGATTAAATAAATACACTTTCTCAATACAGAAGTATGCTAAAAAAGTGCTTATGTTGTCAATTCAGGTGTACAGAGGAATGCTCCCGACTGGACAACTCATTGCAATTAAAAGAGCCCAACAAGGATCAATGCAAGGCGGCCATGAATTTAAGACCGAAATCGAGATGCTTTCTCGAGTTCATCACAAAAACTTAGTAGGGTTGGTTGGTTTCTGCTTCGAGCAAGGTGAACAGATGCTGGTCTACGAGTACATTCCTAATGGAACACTGAGAGATAGCCTTTCTGGTATATACCTTGAACAAATATATTAGAAATCTCTAAATAATTGTGTCAAGTAGGACCAAATTAAAAATGACTAGTAGTGTACATAATCAATAGTATTTAAGATGTTGGTTCAATTATTTTTGTATTTTTATTTTCTTTGTGATAATGTGGTTAAATATTGAATATACTGTTTGTAAAAAAAACAGGTAAGAGTGGGGTGCATTTAGATTGGAAAAGACGGCTTCGCATAGCACTTGGCTCGGCAAGAGGATTGGCTTACTTGCATGAATTAGCTGATCCTCCAATTATCCACAGAGATGTAAAATCAACTAACATTCTGTTGGATGAGAATTTAAGTGCAAAAGTTTCTGATTTTGGTCTCTCCAAGTTGGTCTCAGATAGTGAAAAGGGGCACATTTCTACCCAGGTCAAGGGAACCCTTGTAAGTATCCTTCGTTTCAACCTACAATGGAATTTTAGCTCAGCTCAAGTCCTATTTTTTTATTAATTAATTAGGAACTACAAAATGCGCATTAGACCAGTACATTAAACCCACAAAAAATTATTTCTTACTTTCTTAGGACCAATGTGACCGGTACTTGAATAAAACGAGATAAATCTGATTAGTATCAAATCAATATTAGATAGTGACTAAACTTAAAAAAATTCACATGCTTTTCAGGGTTATCTAGATCCAGAATATTACATGACACAACAATTAACAGAGAAAAGTGATGTATATAGCTTTGGAGTTGTAATGTTGGAGCTCATAATCGCAAAACCACCACTAGAAAAGGGAAGGTACATAGTGAGAGAAGCGAAGGATGCATTAGACATGAAAGATGAACAATACTGCGGCTTGAGAGGCATGATAGACCAAAAAATATCAAGCACAAACAACCTAGTAGCCTTCACTAAATTCGTGCATTTGGCGATTAGATGTGTTGAAGAAATGGCAACAGATCGACCGACCATGAGCGATGTTGTCAAGGAAATTGAATCAATGCTACAAAGTGATGGAGTTTATACAAATTCTAACTCGGCTTCTTCCTCTGCAACTGATTTTCATGCAAAAGGGGCAGTGCCTCAGCACCCTTATGTCGACTCCTTCCCGGCAAAGGATGTGAGTAGCAATTCATTCGAGTATAGTGGCGGATATTCATTGTCGACCAAAGTAGAGCCAAAATAGATGTTTTGTATTTGTACTTCTGTTCTTTTTATTTTTGTGTTTTCCCTTTTGGTACTAGTTTATCACAGTGAAGGCCTTAAGATGTGCCTTTTTTATATATATATATATTTTTAACATTTTTCTGAGTTAGCTTAGTATATTTGATATATATATATATATATATATATATATATTGGTGTTTGTCATACAACAAATGTTGTTGTATTTAAGTGAAGTTTCTATGATGCAAACATTCCCTACTTTCCACTGCAAGTATGAATAACCCCACACGCCTAGAGTTTTACTTCCAAGGATTGTCAGGTCATGGGTTGGATCAGGCCAATCGAGTTTCGGAGTGTCCACTATTTGCTCGTGTCCGGATTTTGGACATGTCGGATCAAGTTGGGTGCACTTTGGTCAATTTGATTTTTTTTTAAAAGTTCGAGTTGGGTCGGGTTTGAGTCCGATCTGATCGAGCAAGTTCTTCGGATCGTGTGAGATTTGTTGCTTCTAAAGTGGTATCGGATGGGCTGTATCATGTTCGAGTTGGGTCCGTTTGACTTTGGAGAATTGTCAGGTCACTTATTGGATTGATTAGGGTCAGGTATCAACATTGAAATTATTCTTAGATCGGGTCGGAATGGGATAGAGTCAGTTTGACTTTCCAAAAAAGTGGGGTCAGGTCGGATCGGATCGGGCACATTCTTTGAGTCAGGTAAGCACCAGATATCCAAATAGCAGTATATATGATCTTAAACAATTTAAAGGCAGAAGGGTTTGAGAGTTTTCATTCTTTCTCTCTAAATATCAATAATAAATTTGTTAATTTCTAGATTATCTATTCAGAGGACGAAAACTTCAGAATGGATCAAAATGCAAGAAAGGACTTGTACATAGTTTATCCCAATTCTAATGAAACTAAGACATCGGAATACGCAAGTGCTAAATATGGTGCTTTTTGAGATAATATGATAGTGTAAGTGGCTAAATCACCAATATGCTGATCTCCACTGCTATTTTAGTTCATTGATCATATATGTGCATTTTGGGATAGAGTGGTTTGGTAATTTCATTTCTCCTTTCGTTTTAATTGCGTGCACTATCATTGATTATTGGTTTTTAACAAATAACGGAGTTCAATTAATTCTTCTGATCTCTAGATGGCAATCATGTACGCATAACGTGCTCAAGTCTGGAAAACAAAATAGCACATCATAGAGAAGATAACAACCCAAGCAAATAATCAGTTAACAAAAGATAATTAGCTATGCTAACCAAATCTCTCCTCTTCTATTATTATCAGATATTTTACATTTTCTCTGGACTTTCTTTCTCGGAGTTTCAGCAACCGTAACTATACAGACTGAGGTATAATGGGTAAGACAAAAGAAAAGACGGTCAAAAAGTGATCCGTTTCGCTTTACTGTACTGAACTAATCAGACTAGATCAGGCACCACCAGAACTGACACACTGCTGGCATGGAACTCCCTTAGACCAGTAGACCACAGCATGCTACACTGGGAAATTGTCCGGGACTGATCTTCTGTATTTCTTCATGTGTAGCTTCTGTGTATAAGCATTCAGTTGTTCATTTTCCTCAGCATGCACAGTTACATCGTCACAGTCTCAGTAATTCTGCAATTTCTAGACGGAAGTTAAATATCACTGTCCTTGTGAAATGGGTTAAACAGTTCAATTGGACTAAGAACAATGGTTGAATCAGTCCAATTGATGAATTCACTTGTATAAGATAAATAAATTGAGGGCACTGATGAGTTGAGTACAACACTACAACCTGAGGAACAAAATTTGAAATTAAAAAATATAAAGTGCACTCAAATTAATGTCATCCTATTGCCTCTATATTCTCCAGCAAAAAGGTACCTCTAAAAGTTTGACCTTGCGGATTCGCACACACTGATGACAAATAAAACTGGAATAAAAAAAAAATATATATTATTCCAATTACACATCCTTTTTCCCGCTATTAGACCAAGACAATTTCCATTGCTTTACATTAGAATAAAAGGTGAAAAATACAAACTGAGAGAAGGAAAGAAGCATCATCAAGGCCTCAAACAAATATGGATATTTCTCCGGAGGTTTCATCAGCAAATAAACCACATGAAGAACCACTGAGCCTAACAAAGGCACAAGCCAAATTAAATTTTTATAATAAAGTTGACTTCTCTTCATGCCGGCCCTGTCTGGAGAGTAGAAAACAAGAAGGAAGAGACCAAGACTAGCAATGTACTGAAGAATTAACTTGTCACGGCAAATCAATGGGTACATGGAGAGAAGGCCATAGTGTATGAACCAACTGTAAAGCTGTGGCTCTTCTAATGCTAGTAGGCTTGCCGGTAAAAGTGGAAGCAAAATTGATTTCTCATGAACTGTAAATACATTCGTAACAGTATCAGGAAATAGACATAACCAACAGAACCAAAAGAAATTCAACACTAACACTATTGTCTATTGAGCAATTATATTGTTAGTTATAACTATGGTTTTTCCAAAATGCACTTCTATTGTTAGTTATAACTAAGTTAACTGCAGGTCAGAATGACCAAACTACCCATGGATGATGCAAACATCAAATCTACATTCAAAGGTTGACTCAATGAGCTGACCCAGCATGCCACAACCCTGACCCGGCCTATATCTGTTTAGATTGGCCGGAAGGGCCTAATAGACTAGTAAATATTATTGACTCACTAGAAGTTCAGCTGATTTGCATTTTATTTTTAACAAGAAATCACCAACCAGACCTGACATGACCAGTTCAGCATTTATTTGTAACCTTTTTTATTGTTCAAAAAACCTTAGCTCTCAATGAGTCAAATTTTTCATTAAAGAACATATTAAAAAGGTCAAAACTCCAAGACCAACATGTCTACTTGGTGGGTTGATCTGACTCAACCTAACTCATTTTTAATCTTATGGGAAATGTGTCAGGTCTGGGTTTATGGTTCTTTTAATGTGAGATCAGGTCAGAGACTGAGCCATTGCCAAATAGATTGACTCCTTGCCAAAAAAAACTCGGGAAAACCCCTGCAATTGTTGATCTGAAAGTTATTTTTTTAGCCCAAAATGACAAACCTGAACCCCGCCAGAGTAAAGAAAGATAAACGAATAACAAAAGGGGATTAGAATATACCTTGGAAAGAGAAGAGATAGAAGGAAAATGAACTATTCATAAGGGCATATAGAAACCCTAGATTGCTTGGATATTTCACTTGCTGAACCAAAGAAGGTAGAAATGCAAGCACGGTGAAAGACAGACTAATAAGCTTGAGGGGCTCCACTGTAAATAGCCTCTTCCATTTAATAAAAACAGAGGTGCCACACCAAAAATTAGCCACATAATCCTCGTAGATGCCTCTCTCAAAAGGGGCTAATCTAGAAACAACCTAATTAAAACATATATCAGCAATTGAAGATAATTCATCACAAAACAAAAAACAAAAAATATAAAAATGATTAAAATTATGGAAGATCAATTCCACAAAAAGTACAATGACATCAAACATCTTTAAGATAGGGTTATTTTAAGGACTATTTACTATCTGCTCTTTGGATGGGCAAAATTGATATTATAAATTGTTAGAACTGTCTACAAAAAAAGTTGCATGCGGACCTCACCTCAAGGAATGGTTCGACGGAATGAATATAAGGCCACCAAACAAGAGCAAATGTTGCCATGACCACGAAACCTAATTTCATAACATGAAGAATTGAATAGTTACGCTTAAAGCATTTCCCCAGAAGATGGCCGAAGAATGCAGGTGCATAGTATAAACTCATCTGTAAAAGCAACAAAGGTGTTTTTAATACAAAAGATATTGAAAAGAACCTTACAAGACCACATCCTAGTATTCCCACAGCTTCGATTTCTGTTTTCTTTTATTGCCTTCTATTGGCATATTTTCAGTTGAGTGTTTCACTGGTATCAGCGTTCACTATACCAGAAGATAAGGCTAATAACGGTTTAATTTCATTAATTACTAACTTCATTTTTGTACATTCCTAATGTTTCTATAACAATATAGGATAAGTATTAATATTAACAAGAAATCATATTGAAAGGAGAGAGAAAGAAGAGAGAATGTGATAAGAACCTGTTTGTGGTTTATTGCAAGAGTGAAAAGAATTGATCCAACAATGTCATTATTTGAAAAAATTGCTGCAACTGCACCAAGAGTGAGACCTAAACTAATGCAGTTGTACTGGAAATGGCCGTGATCTATTAAAACTAAGCATGGATTTAGTAAAATCATTGAAAGAAGCCACATAAGTGATCTCATTTCACCAGAATTTGACCGAGAATAAGCCCACAAAAAATAAAGAGAAGCTGGAAAGAATACTGCCAGGTCAGATAACAGCACTGTCCATCTCATTGCCAATTTCCTACAACAGAGAACCATGAAACAAAAGTACCATTAAAAAATTTGTATCGACAACTTAATTTAATTTCAAGTAACTGGCTCACACTTGGAGACAAGCCTACTCAATGGAAACAAAGAAAAAGGGAAAGCAAAGAGTTAAACTTAAGAATAGAAAAAATCATACATCAATTGTTATTTGCATATTTAATTTCTATTGCAAAGCAAATACTCTATTACAAGTAGGGTCAAATTAGACAGCACCAGATGTCCAAACCTAAAAGTTGCAGTCAATTTTGGAAAGCCATAGCTAAAAGCATTTCACAATCTAACAAACACCCTTCCTGTAAAAGTAAAACAAAGAAAAATCTAAAACACTCACGAAGCATGAGATTCAAACCCACGAGAGGTGCGGAGAGCAACGGACTCAGGTAGAGAGGCGTTGAGAATCAATCCATGGACGCGGCTCTGGTACGCCGAGAGAGGAGGATAGTCAAGGCCCCAGTACAAAAGATCATTGTCGGACGAGTTCCTGTACCAATCTGACGGCGAGAGATGTAGAGTGATCTCCATCCAATGGCGCTGGGCCTCGTAGTCGCCGAACTTGGGTGGGGTCCCCTGGCCGGAGTAAGGGCCGAGAGAGACAATGACCCGCACGAGGAGGGAGAAGAGGCAGATGGTCGCAACTGTGGCGAGAGGCGGGGAGGAGGAAAGCGGCCATGGGAAATCAGAAAGGGAGGTAGGGGGAGGGGGAGGGGAGGGCTTGCTCTTGTTCTTCTTCGCCATTGTAGATCGGTAGATCTTCTTCCCGCGAAATCAGATACCGTGATCTATCTAAGAATTTCACATTTTAAATGGGCCGGCCCGGGCTGGGTTCTTTTTTGGGATCCCAAATTGGGATGTTCGCTTTACAAACTGTTCAAAGATAAAAGAAGAGACTCTTGAGTCTTGACCATCTCTGACACGGTTCACTTGTCAGCATCAGTTTTGAGGTTATGTTTTTCACTTCCAGGCTGCGGAAGCAAAGGAGAAGAGTGCGCTGGGAAATGGGGCAGCATTAGGGGTGCAAACGGATCGGATACGGATCGGATAGTGCTCAACCCATATCCGTATCCGTATTTTTTTTCGGATACGGATACGGATCAGATATTAATCGGATACGGATACGGATCGGATATTAATCGGATACAGATACGGATCGGATATTTTTGGATACGAATACGGATACGGATATAATTCGGATTTCTAATTCAAAATATATGTCTAATTAACTTGTTACGCTATTACAAAATATATATCTAGTTAACTAAAATTCACCAACATAACCATATTTTTAATCAAAATATACCAACGCAAAAGATATTCTCTCTAAACATATATAATTCTAAAACAAAAGATAAATGAACACAAAAGATATTCTCTTAACACATCAATCACCATCACCATCTTCAAAGCAAGATCCATCTTCTTTTGTTTCCTCAATAAAATCAAAAACTGATGCCGCACAACCTGAAATTAAAATATTAATTAAAATTAATATATGATTTTTAAAATTAAGAATCCATATTGTCTCTTATCCAAATAACATGAACTTAATACCTATAACATATGAATTCAGAAAGTGTAAAAGTAATATCGAAGTAAATCATTTTTTACAGAACAAAGATACTTATTTTAGCTCTATCCAAGTATAAAAGTAAAACAATACAACTACATATTTCATGTATGAGAAGAGCATCTCCCAACCCACGTACCAGTTTACCAGTAATCCAAAGAAATCAAATAATTACATTGTAGTGGTACCCAAGCTTACAATCTTAATTTAAATTAACAGAACTTCAATCATAAAGCAACTTCTCTCTGAATCCGATTGTTATCATTTTTTTCAGTACAACTAAATATTCCAGATTGTTCTCATTTTTTTTTTCAATCTTTTACTAGACTAAAGAACCTTAATATTTCTGTGATTAAAGAAGCATATTACTAGCATATTTCTATTTGACCTATATGGAATATTATGCCAACATTATATCCAAAAGGTAGATCACATCTAAGTGTACTATCAGTTAGGATATGCATAGCACAAACATAAGTGTGCTATCAGTTTTTCTGCACTTAGTTACTGGAGCCTTAACAGAACAACAATAGACTAAGTTAGAAAAATAGAAAAATAATAAAGTCTCAACAGATCAACAGTCAACAGTAGAGCCTCAACATTACTATATATGATTTTAGTTTTGAATTTCAAAAGGCAGTTTTAACAAAATATTCATGCTCAACAATGCGAAATGGATACTCATGCATCACAATAGCAAGTGTCAAATTTTTACGACTCAACTCCTCATCATACTTGAATGTCTCTCCAACTGTATTAATAACCCCTTGTCCCCTTACTAACTTTATGTTTTGCATTGTCATGATTCCGTAAGTGCGAAGTTCCATGTTTGCTCTTTGCATCAAATTTTTGAGAACAAACTTTGCAAGTTGCAGTAACATCTTTTTCCTTCTTTCCATCTACTACCTTAGTGGTCTCTACTCTATCAAAATATTCCCAAACATTTGAACTCAATTTTTTCTGTTTTTTTCTAGGTTGGTTTTCGCTTGTAGCACCTTCAGTACCAACATTAGCAGCAGCAGGTGTTGGAGTCAAATTTTGAAGCGTCTCACTTTCGATAGGCATGCTCGATGATGCCATTTAGAGTACCTAAAATAGTAAAAGGATCAGCTATTTGAGAAAGATTTGTGGTGTGAAGAGCTTGAGCTACATAATAGTAGTATTAATCAATTTTAAAATGTCAAGTTGTCAACCATCTTGATTTATGAGAATCTTTTCAAACAAAATTTATTATGCGCATATGAATCTTATACCCAACTGGAATACAAGGTTTGGAAAGAAAATAATTAGAGGCAAATTACAAAAAAATAGAAATTGAATATAAGTGATACATAGTAAATTTAGTATTTTTGCAGAAAATTGAATAATACTCACTGTTAAAGTAAAGAAAAGAAAGTGCAAATTTATTCTAATATTAGTCAGGTATGCCCTTTGCTTAGAAACCATATTTTCACATGCCTATTTTTTTTTTCAATATTCTAACATTTACATAACATTAGTAAAAAAATTATGGTCCAAGAACTATATATAAAGCAAAATTCACATTCACTAGTACTGGAGAAGAAAAAAAAAAACAGATTTGAATGCATAGTTTTGGACTTTAGTCATTGCTGCTATCAACTTTGACTTTGTCTTCATATAGTTAAGTTAGGCTTAATCTACTAAAAAAATCGAAATGTCATGTGATTGGGAAGTTTTGACTTGGTCCTTGTTTTCTCAAAAAAAAAATGACTTTGATGTTGAAACAAATTAAACAATCCTTTTTTTTTTTAGCGAACTCAATCAGTGGCTCAATGCTATCAACAATCATTGACAGATTATGGTAAGGAGGTAAAAATATCTGCTTTTGGAACAGAACATTGACGATCATTGACTGAGGTGAGATTTTGGTAACGATCATTAACAGCAAAATTCACATCGCTTATAAAAGAGAACCATAGTTCTAGACTTCTGACACAATCGCCCTATTAAAATGCATGGAATTTCATACCTGTTCGTTGCTTGAGACTTCTCCCGTTCTCCGTGAGAGAAATGAAGAAATCGCCGCTTGACTGCTTGAGAGAAGTCGAAGAATTAGGGATTGGGAAACACGAAATTAGGTGAACTCCGTAAGTCGTGTGAGAGAAGTCAGAAGTCGAACGGGTGCGACGTGCGAAACAGGAAATGAAATTAGAAGAGAAAAATGTCGGATCTGAGAGGTGGGATTATTATCGGATATCCGAAAAATTAAAATATTCGGATACGGATAATTATCCGTATCCGTATCCGTATCCGATTCCGAAACTCAACCCGTATCCATATCCGAATCCGCATAAAAAAATCCGTATCCGTATCCGAATCCGCAACTATCCGTATCCGAATATCCGAATCCGCAAAATTCGGATACGGATCCGGATTCGGACGGGTAATATCCGACCCGTTTGCACCCCTAGGCAGCATTTAATCAGAGCTGAGCCATTAAAATTTGCAGCGGCTAAACTTTAGGAGAGCAGTTGCTAATTTGATGTCAAGGTTTAATTATTTTTTAATGTTATAGATAAAATAAAATCAGAAATAACTATGACCACAAGGAACATCGTATGAACAGATTTTGATCAAAAGTATTACTAATCAGAAGACTAGTATTCCGAATTCATTATAGGAGAAGAAATGATTACATCATTAATTAAATAATCAATGTTCAGCAATAAACAATGAATTTAACTAGCTGCCTGCCTATCTGTCTGGGGTCAATCCTATATGTCCTTTTATTCACAAAGGACGGAAATATAAAGTAAAAAGAAAAAAAGAAAAAGAATATGAAAAAGAGGGAAAAATGAATCGTGAGTGCAAAAATTATCTCGAGCTGGCAGAGTACTTAATTCTGCCGTGCCAACTAATCTACTAAAGCGTAGCATACCTCATAAACCTAAGCTTTTTATCAACATGTGCAATTGCACCTTGAGAGAGAGATATATATATATATATATATACCAACTAACAACCTTTTTTCTTCAACAAGGTCCCTGTCACAAGTACACCGCTGTAATTTCCCTTAGGGAAATATAGCTTGCGACCACCCAGAAAGATTCTAATACTTCAACAACTAGGGATGTAAGTTGCAGTCGTTCATATACTGCTCCTCCTTAGTCAGGAAGCGCCACCAGTACTTCTTGTAAGCTGTTATGCCCAAATCAAGCCAAGGTTTCCTCTTCCCATTGTAGTGCAAAGATGCAGTACGACTGACAATGTCAGTGTCGATTTTATAATTATATCCAAGCGCAGACAATGTCAGTGAATCATCTAAATGATAGACAAGGTTTTGAAATGTGAGTAGGCTTAAAGGCAAGGCTGCTGCTCGTAGAGCTGTTGGTCCCTCATCTTGATACTGCAAAAATTATGATGTCGTATTATGTTGAGCACATAACAGAAAATATCAATTTTTCCAATCTTTGTATGTTGCACAAGGTAAATACATTTTATAGCCATTTTGCAAAAAAATAAGACTTAGTGTGTGCTCCCAAGTTAGGAAGAAAGGAAATCAGGAGGTTGTTAATCAATATGTTATAGCCTTTCTTAAATTAAAATATGTTCAGACATTTCTTTGATTATCACCAGTACCAGGAACACCAGAATTCGTTTGTGTACCAGTACAAACTGAGTTGCTTGACAAACCAATTTTATTTCTGCGCATGTATTTTCATTTTCTGGGTTCCTGTTAAATTTCTGCAGATGTGTGTAATAATCTTTTCTCCAAGCAAACTGCTTTAAGGTATTTGACAATGACAAAAGGGGGTAAAATTAATGAATAAATCAACAAACAAATTAGTAAGAGGAAGAAATAAAGAAAATCATATTTCACCAACCTGTTCAAGAAGATGGAGATACTTATCAGTGACCTTATACTCCCTCCACTTCTCCAAATCAATTACATTCAACCCAGACATCCATGCACAAGATTTTGCTTCATAAATATTATCACCCAGATACTTCCTAAGATGCCCCATTTTGATACCGCAAAAACTCATTGCACCATTCACCTTCTCACCCATATCAAGGTCCCACAGAAATGCAAGATCACGCTGCACCACCACATCATCATCCAACAAAACCACCTTTTTCAGATTTTTGAAAATTTCAGGAAGGAGGAAATGTGAGTGGCTGAAAAGTGACATGTACTCCATGCGTGACTTTGTGGGAGGCATGTCGGGGTCATGAACTGAAACTCGAAATTCCTCCGAGAGGAATAGCTCCCTTGGTATATTTCTTAGGTAGCTTTCCGAAATTACTGCTTCATAGTTTATTACATGAATAGCTGCCTCCTTAAAAGAATGCCTTGAAAACCAGAGCTTCATGGCATAGTAGTTTAGCGCATCAGTCACTACATGAAAAATCATGTCTTCTGTCACCTATCAAAGAAGAATTATAAGGAATAAGATTCAGATGTCATGAAAATAAAACTTTGATAACTGATAAAGCTCAAATTTAACATCTTTCAGCAAATAACACCCAACATTTTACTTCGCAGCATAGGAACCCAAACTCTCCCATGTGCAGTTAGCATATTAAAACAAAAAACTAAAAAAGTTCCAACACTAAATCAATAAAATTGACTAAATTCATTCCTAACGTCTTTCTGTAAACTCAAGAATACCCCTTGATAAATATTTCGGCAAAAATTTGCAACTCAATGATCAATCAATGTTGGAACTGAGAAAAGAGAATAGATCTCATCCCAAATTAGGAACTCAGGGGCAAACCTGTCAAGTTATGTACTGTAGCAAACCTTCTCTACCAAGCTAATCCAACAGTTGGCATTTATTATATAAAAATATCCCAAAAATCAAGGGGATAGCTGCAAGTATAACAACAATTGGGTGCCATTTGCAAATAACAGTATTACACTTCATGAGATATATAACAGAAAAATAACTAAAAGTTGGGCTTTTTTTTCCATACCTCAGAGCTCATCACTGTCGAATTAACTGTGACAGAAGCAGCAAGTACATGTTTAGAAAAAATAACATAGTGTCTGTACTTTGGCATATCAAACTTTTCCAGAGAAAACCCATCAGGATCTGATGTTAAGGGTTTTAAGTACTCTACGGTCAATCTCATGGTCAAGCAATGCATGCTTTTTGGCATGGTGTGAACACCAAGGTAGTACAGAAATGCACTCTGTACTTGGTGAAAGTGTATCTCAGCCTCTGTCAAATCGAGAATTTGCCGAAGCTTTCTGATGACATTATTGCAATCTACTGGGGATCCTCTCGCTTGAGCAATTGCCTGTTGCATCCTCTCCATCTTCTTTGCTATGCTGAAATAAAAGAAGAGAACAAGAAAAAAAAAAGTGTTACATTAATATTGTTCTCACAAAATGTGATTGTTTTGTGTGTGAATTTTCCTTTACTGACTTTAATTATACTAGCAACCGCATGGCTACAATTACTAATAGATTTCTTGCTTCAAGTTGCATTTGGTTCACAACATCCTTTACCATATACTAAGGTACCAACATATCGGTAGGTACTGTTATTGACTTGTACAATTACCCTGGAGAAAGATTGGGTTAATCAATTTCCTCTCCAGCCCCCACCTCAAACCTGACTCTCATAAAAGTTCAAAACCACTCTCATTTCCAAAAAAAAAAAAAAAGTAAAAGAAACATATATAAACAATTCTGACCCAAACAAAAATGGGCGATTCTAAGCTGAGGCCCTATGACCTTCTTTGCACACCAGTTATACCAATATGTAGTGCTAATTAAGTGCCGCAATTTTTCTCAATAAGACAAGACTTACTAAAGGATCCGATCACTTGATAACAAGATTACCAATAACAAGAATACCAATTTCAGTAAATCAAAATGAACAATTGAATAAATAAATAAACATAAGCACATACGAAGAAGGCAGGTCACCATCTACAATAGACTCGCTGAGAACCTTTTCATGTTCTTGAATGCACTGCTTCAATTCCCGAGCAAGTGCCTCCTTCCCTTGAAGTTTAGCAATGCTCGGGTAATAAGATCTAGCCACAAAAAGTTGGTCTTTGAGCCTTTTTACAATTGCGTCCTTCATGAATTCTCTCCGCTCAATCGACCATAGACAGTAGCTGCCAAACTCGATCTGGCATGCCCTGTCAAGCTCCTCACTGAATCTGAAACGCTTCCCCCTGTCATCCGTGTCATTGCTCTTAAAATAAGAAAAAACTAGGATCAGAAAAATGAGAATGCATGCATTATTGGCTTGTGTTGTAAAGCAAATGGATACCTCTGTATGATGCAAGGAAAGTTGGGAATAATTAACTCCTACATGCACACTTGGAGGTGAAATCAGCATTGATGGAACTATGATCTCTTTTGGAACAGCTGCATAAGGAAAAACATAATTACGGTTGTAACAGTTAGAACTTAAGCAAAGTAGTGTATAATAAGAACCTGATAGTGATTGCTCCAACCACTAATTAAATTAAATTTCCATGGAATACAAGCGCAATGTGCTACCAGTATCTACCAAAAGTACTATATTACCAAGGAAATAACAGTTTTATTGTTTTCTATTTTTCTTGATTAATTCAGGAGGGGTTGAATACCAAGTTTTGACCTAAGACCTATTACATCATCTTGTACAGGATGGAACCATAAATGTAACAGCTATGTGATTGCAACCTTTGTAGAAGCAATATCAAGGAAATAAGAAAAGTTAGCTTTAGATGAAGAAATTGATATGAGATTAGTACCTGATAAGGAATCTTGAATAGTTGTTTGTGTACCGATCTATAACAAAATTAAAATTATCTTTAGTAATGCATCTTTATATATATTTTTTTAATTAGCACTTATTATTAAAGAAAGTGAGAAAGAACCTCTGGGATAGTTGGTATAGGTTGTTCCCTAAATTCATCTACTTGATGCTGCACTTCCTGTATTTAAGAAACAAATGTCATTGAAACAACAACATTATCGATCATGATTTATCACTCGTTATCAAATTGTAATAATGTGACATTGAACTTCAAATTTTGGTTTATGAATCTGACCTCTGATTCTTTATCAGGCCTCAAACGAGAAAAATGAAAAGCAAATTCCTGGGAGCAAAAGAAAAAACTGTGCTTGAGCAAATGCCAAAAAGAAAAGAAAAAAAGTTGCACGATTTGTGGCTCTCACTGACTGCGTGCATAACCACCATCTCCAAGCTGATTTCTGAACAATTAATTCATCAAAAGACAACTAATATAAAGAAAATGATGTTACCTCTTGTGGCCGGTCATCAGATCCATATCCTGAACCAAGAAATCAAGATATTACATATGAATTGTAAGAGTAAAAAATGGGTACTGGAAATTAGAATGTGCATATCTCATTCAACACAAATTGCAACTAATCAATTTAGACCCCATATAAATCATCATTCAAAAAATAATGGGGGTAGGATTCATTAAGGCATTTCAATAAATAAAAGATTCCATTTGCCTCATTCTCATTTAAAATCCAGTTTCGCATTTTTTTAGAGCTTCTTGGATCTGAAATTTTACAGAAAGAGGAATCAAACTGCTCCTGAAAAATCCCATTTCACTCGATCATTATGTCGGTTTCTCTTGAACATAGATCCGCGTCCGAAAAGAACAATGCCGATCAAAATAATGGCTTAAGTAAATCAGAATCAACCCCGTCTCAGATCAAACGAAATCAAACCAAACCAGATCCCAGAAAACGAAGAAACAAACAAAAAAACATAATAAATTACCCGCTGAAAAGAAGAATAGAAACGCGACAGGGACGAGGAGAGAGCAGACGACCAGCGCAAGCACCACCAAGCTCGGTCCCCTCCGCCGCCTCGCCTGAGGTGGCGCGGATGCCTTCATTTTTATCTATTAATTGGCTATATTTTCTGTTGCTTGGCGTTGGTTGTGTTGTATGCGTATTTATTTTTGGATTATTGTATTCTGGATTTGGTTCTTCCTTTGTTTTCGCATTAGAGAATAAAGAGGAAAAAAAGAGCAAAAGAGTGGAGTAGGGTAGAGAGAGAAAAAAAGAGAGAATTTGATTGGGAGACAAGTACTTAATAGTGGTGCCAAAAAATAGTTAATTTTTATTTTTATTGTTAAAGGGGTTTAGTTTAGTGTGCGCGTAAATATAGAATGCTTATTCTTTCTTTGTTATATAAAGATTTATTTGTGCCACTATGCAACTCTTGATTAATTTGGAGAGAGACGCTGGAGGTTGTATGGGATTTTCTGTGGCTGTCGATCGAGTCAAATCTATTTTGTGAGGGAGACTGGATCACTGGACGGGACTTTTCGCTTGTTCTTTGCTGTCTTGTAAACCGGAGAGGATAACAAACAATTAATCAATTATTATAAAAAGAATATTATCATTAGTATTTTGAATTTATTTTAAAGATGACAAGCGTAGCTACATTGTATTTTTAATGTGTTTTCTAAAATTTAAGTGTGGAAATCTTAAATACAAAATGATGATGATGGTGATACATGTGAACTGTAAGCTGTTATCGACTAAAAAGCATATTTAAAAGAAAACTATTATAAAAGAATCTTTTGACCTCAAACACAGACACAAAGGGCCACATGGTTATTGACTGGAAAGAGGAGCTGTCATTGTCCTTGCAGATTGTATTACGATTTAGTTACGTTTGGAACTATCAATTCAGTCCATGAGTCCAGTCCAGCAGTGCATTTCAATTTTCAAGTGCAAAAACTCATCAATCAGCTTCCATAAAGATATTGACTGACGAGAGCAGGTTGGGTCCGATGGGTTTGGGACCGTCCGATCTGCTTTAAGATTCGTGCGCACGAATTTTAAAGCACAAGCGAAAATTGCTGTCGCGAATCTTAAAGCAGATCGGACGGTCATAGAACCCAGCGAACTCACTTTGAGTCCGATGGGCATCGGACCCAAATTGACCTCCTGACTGAGTGGTTGTTTGGGATAAAGATATTGACAGAGTAGGTTTTACTTCATGCAGCGCAGGTGTCATATACATCACTTTTTTACTCAATCATCTTTGCACTGTATCAAGTAAAAACCGCTCTGTCAATATATTTACCTGTTGTTTTCCTCTTTTCAGGCAAGTACTTTGCCTTTGGGGACCTAACCTGTAAACTAATCGTAATCGCTCTGTGATTTTTGTTTTTCTTTTCATCATGGCGTGTCCCTTTCTATGTCTCTCTTTTGTCTCTCTTTTGTCTCTATAGGCTAAAGACAAAATTAAGAAGCGCTATTATTATATCCCAAAAATAACATAACGGATAACACTTTTTTTTTTAGGAAAAAGCCCGTAAGCATAAAATAACATAACACTTGTTGTCTAATGGTCTCACATCCCAATTCCCAAACCATTTTGGCATATTTTGTCATTCACCCAACAGGCACACAAAAGACCACACTCCCTCAAAGATTTTGCCAACACAACATCTAATTTATAATTTAATAAATAATTGTTATTTTTAGAAAAAGGTTCATTGAATAAATTAAGTCCATGAGTTTTTCAATTAGATTTCCGATTCTACGTTGCTTGTGAATTGTGATCCTAATTGAATTTCAACAGTTGTTGAGGTCCTAATTGAATTTTTGGATATGAATTTTCAATTTGTTTAATTAAATAACGAGTATCGAATTGTGGTGATATATCTAATGGAACAGTGGGTCTTTGAAATTAAAATTGTTTTTAATGAATAGTAAATAACGGTAAAGAAAAATAAATGAAAGCCAAGAAATCGTCTGTTAGAGGATTTTAAAAAGAAAGATAATATGAAAGTGTAATGTTTTCAGAGAAACTTAAAGACTCAGTTACACTTTTTCATTGAAGGTTAAATGTACAAAAAGTACTTTGATATATAATACGTGCAAATAATTATTTATATTTGTAAAAATAATTACCGATCATTCGATCAATGTGTTTGCTTTGTTTTGTTTCTTTACTTTTTTTATTAGCAACGATAGGATGATGAGTTGTTTGATAAACTTATATTTCTATTTTATTTTTTTTGTAGTTTTTTTCCTCTCTCTTATTTTTCTCGATTTTCATTATTCTCTCGTTTTTGTTTAAAACTTTGCAGCATAATCACATCTCCAACCCTACAATTGTAATTTTTTTTCTTACTGCATTAGTAACTTCAACAATTATTTCTTAATCACTTTCAAACTATGTTGCATGGATACGGGTACGGGTATCGTATCGGATACGATACGGATACGGCGGTACGGCAATTTTAAAAAATCAAAGATACGATACGGCTATTATATATATTATTTTTATTATTTTAATTATATTTTATTCAACAGTTATATATATAAATTAAACTTATTAGCCTAGTCCGTTAGCCTTATTAGCCAAACTATCTTGACTTATGTTATTAAATATAAAAGATTCTAACTTCTAACAGCAATCATGTAGTGGTGTAGTGGTAAAGGGGTTTATAGTTTGGATAAGAGACGAGGGTTCGATTCTTGCTTGCCGTTGAAAAAAGTGAATTTTGGCTGAATTTTGACTGATGGTGCATGCGCGGTGTACAGACTTCAGCTCAGCTCATGGTGCATACGCGGTGCAAGCTTGGGTTCAGCGCGTCAGAGCCGTATCCAAAGTATCCAAAAGTGTCAGAGCCGTATCCAGAAGTGTCAGAGACGTATCGGAGACCGTATCGGATGATTTAGGATACGCCACGTAAGCCGATATGCCAGCTGGCGTATCGGTGCCGTATCGGACGCGTATCGGTATCGGATACGCACCCGATACGGATACGGAGCCCAATATGAAGTATCCGACTATCCGAGTAACATATCTTTCAAACCATCTTCATCCGTACAACGCGGTCTAATTTTAATTTTTAAGATAAATATAATATTGTTATAAATAAATTAAAGTTATGAATGTTCATTTGTAACTCTTCACTAATTACTTCAAAACTCTCCTTAAAGATTTAAGTTTTATCTCTTCTCATTTATCAATACAATTAATTTATAATGGCTTGTTATTTACATTTTCTACCTATAAATATAGGATTGTGAGCTTGTATTAGATACACAAGAAAACATATGAATAAAAGATAGCCATCTTTATACATTCTCGATATCTTGTTTATTATTCTTTTGCTTTATTTTATAACAAATACTTCAAAAAAAATTTATATCTTTGCAATTTATTCTTATACATCTCGAAAAATTAACATTTAAAACAATTACAAATTATGGTGCGATAATTTAAAAGAATTATCAAATTAACAAGATTGTTAAACAATTAATCTACATCTCTATAACTAAAAATACAATCACCACATCCAGGAGCGGACCCAGATAGAGCTCGGGGGTCAACTGCATTATCTATATTTTGAATTTTTTTTTAGATATCTTTAGGTTTAGACCAACTTTGCCCCCCCTTTCCGGAATTCTATTTGCTGGATTTTTTTTATTTGTAATTAGAATTAAATTAGAGTTATAATTAGAAAAAAATTAATTTTAATTGGTAAGTAAAATTAAAAATTAGAGCAATGAAAATTATAATTTAGAGTATTATTTTTTATCTAGTATTTATTTTTTTGAAGAAAAGTGGATATTTCCACCGATTTCATTAGAAATCATATGAACCTGATTGGGACCCAAAATAGGTACCAAAAGTCAGGCATAAGAGTCATTTACAATAGAACTGACATATTTGACATACTTAACTAGAGCAACTAGAAAAAACATAGCTAAGCTAAACAAGCACAACAAGAACAGAATTACATCCAAAGAGCTGAGAGCCTATATTACCCAAAAAACATTGAACTATAACAGAAAAGCATAATAGACTAGAACTGCAGCAGGATATTACTCTAATTCCTGCCAATTTATATCATCCCCATTATTCAAGTCGGCGCCAGACATTTGACTTTGAAGGCTGCCAGCTCCAGAATCCCGAATATCCTCGGGACTCTCCTTGTTTAATGATAGCAGAAGATCCACTACCTGGGACATGTCCGGGCTGTTGGATTCTGCTTCTAAAATTAGGTCTGGGAGGTCCTTAACATCAAAAGGAAGCATTAGATTTAACTTAAGTAAATAATTTTCTGCTTTGGACTTACACCAAAAATTAACTAAAGAAATGATCTTAGCACCAATTGCCTTAATAGAAAGAGGATTAGTATCATTAAAGCAAACTCGATTCCTCTCTAACCAAATAGTCCAAAGAACAGCAGCACGTAATAATTCAACTAACAATCTGTCTTTTAAAGGAATAGCTGCATCCAGCAGCCATAAATCTTCTAAAGAGTCACAATCAAAAGAAAAATTATTATAAGAGGCTATCCAATTCCAAATTAGTCTAACATAAGAACACTGAATAAATAAATGTACTGTGCTTTCATATTGAGTACAGAATACACAAGAGGTATCACCAGGCCATCCTTTAATGGCTAGATTGCTTTTGGTAAGTATCTTATCTTTTTTTACTAGCCATAAAAAGATTTTTATTTTCAAGGGAATATGTGATTTCCAAATAGTTGTATATTCCTGATTTGGCATACCACCATACTCTAACCATTTATAAAAAGAGTGAACAGTAAAATGATCATCATTAGACCATCTCCAAATCAGTCTATCTTCAAGCTGATCTGAAAGAGTAAAGTGTTGAAATTGTTGTTGTAAAGCCAACCATTCTACTAAATATATACCAGTTAATTGTCTTTTAAAAGACAACTGCAAAGAAGGAGCTGCAAAGACCTCAGCTACTGACACAAACCTATGTGTAGTTATGGAAAATAAATTAGGATACTGATGTTGCAAAGCCTGTTCTGTATACCATCTATCTAACCAAAAAGAAGTAGATTTATCATTACCTATTTCTTTATTTAAGCCTAAATTAATAACTATATGGTCTTTAAGGATTGATTTCCAAAAAGGGGAACAAATAGTGATTGAAGTTCGAGTGCCATATTTACTTAAAAGAATATCTTTCCATCTACCCTTTACTGAATTATCCAAAAATCTGATCCACCACTTAGCTAGAAATGCTTTATTCATGAGTTTGAGATCCAAAATGCCTAATCCACCTTGATCTTTACTTTTACAAACCATATCCCAAGCAGCCAAGGAATATTTTTTCCTAGTGGAATTACCCCCATGCCATAAAAATTTTCTTCTAATCTTATCAATTTTATGTCTAATTTTAGCTGGCATTCTATATATTGATAACCAATACAGAGGTATTGCTGAAAGGACAGAGTTGAGGAGTGTTACTCTACCCCCCAAAGATAATAGAGAACCCTTCCAACTTTGTAATCTTTTTTCTATCTTATCTATCAGAATTTGCCAATCTACATCTGTTAAAGATTTATTATTAATAGGAACACCTAAGTAAGTAAGAGGTAGAGTAGCTATTTTACAACCTAAAATGGAAGCTAAATTATGACTATCATTATCAGGCAAGTTTAATGGATAAATTTCACTTTTCTCATAGTTTATTTTGAGACCTGATGCATTCTCAAAGACTACAAGAATCCATTTGATATTTGCTAGAATTTTAGAGTCAGCTTTGAGAAAAAAGAAGAGTATCATCTGCAAAATGTAAATTCATTACATTACCTACATTAGAAAAATTACCTAAGCCATCTACTAACCCTCCATTATGTGCTCTTGTCAAAATCTTATTAAGAGCATCAGTAACTAAGATGAAAAGAAAAGAGACAAGGGATCCCCTTGTCTCACTCCTCTTTTACAAGTAAAATAAGGCCCTAGGGAACCATTAAGATTAACACAGGTTCTACTTCCTTCTAAAGTCAATTTAATCCAAGTAATAAATATTTTTCCAAACCCCCTAGCTTGTAGTACATTTTTTATCTAGTATTTAATTAGCTAATGAATTTGAATTCCAATAGCTATTTAAATCCGATTTCCTATTTTTTCATTCTCTTCACAAAATTTTTTGATCTGCTTCTAGCAGCATCAATATATATAATTCGTAAGATAGAATGAAGAGGATCTAACTTGAGTTGTCACCCCTTGTCGTATTTTGCTTATTAATTTGGAATCACATGACGATATGCTTGTTGAATCTTTTCCCAAGGAACACGACGGCTGAACATAAATTAAGTTTGATCGTCAGCTCTTTTGCATATGACGACATACGTGTATTTGAGATCTCGTCTGACTATGACAAAGTCGTGCAATTGTGCAAACGGTTTTTCCAATTTTATATGCATTTTAGTGTACAACTATTATTTGTAAATAGACTTTTGGAGTACATCTATTTAATATTCTACCAACATTTATTAATTTAAATAAATATTTTTTGTATCATTTAATAGACCATGTATTAAGTTTGACACAAAATGAATGCCACTTGTGACTTATACATGCATCAAATTATCTGTAAAGTTTGTTGGCGCTTTCAAAATTATTAATATATTTTTTCAAATCCTTTGATGCATAAATGACTTTCACATTTAAATTTTGTTATACATAACCTATCCTAATGTTATCAAAGACGTTTACAATTTTTTTTTTTTATAATTCAAACAATATCGACGAAGATATCAATGGATGTATCACAAATAAACGTATTGAGTCCGTTTGGATTTATTAAGAATAGATGCTATTTTAAAATAAGAGTTATTTAGAAGAGCAATATGCATTCAAATAATATTTTTGCTATTTAAAATAGTTGTTATTTTTTATTTCTTGTAAATGTTAGAATAGCTACTATTTTGAAGTATGAAAAGAGAGACAAAAATATTTTCTTTTCAGATTTCCGACAACAAAGTTCCACTTTTGTTATATCCACGTCGTGATAATTCGTTTAAGACCCCACTTGTTTATCTTTCCGCTTAATTAGCATCTTGTTAACACTATTATTTATTACTTACTAATTCAAACAACATTTTTACTAATCCAAATAGCACCATTTTCACACTAATCTGAAAATCATTATCTTTTCTCTATTCTCATCTACTATTCTCAAATTTCGTTATTCTAACTATTCTAGCTTCCATCCAAACATACCTAAGAGAATATACACTAGAATTATCTTTTAATTAAACAAGTGGCAGCTGGTACGGTAATTACCCAAAATGCAACAAGGAAATGCTTTTTCACTTCCCATAGAGGAAAGATAAGCATACCAGAGCAGCCCCTACATAACCTGATTTAAATCTAGACATAGAAACCTTTACAAAATTAACAGCAACCCAAATTTTGTATAAAGAAACCACTGTTCTAGTACCATGATTTGCTCTAATTAAGCCCCTACATAGCTTTGTACAAGCCGTTCTTCTTAAATACCAAAAATTCACCTTCAAGGGAGTCCAACAAGTCAACCACCAAATCTTTCTTCGACCCACCGAAGTACCCTATTGTGTCCTCTAGGGTAACCTAAAATGGAAGGAAATGAATTAAGCTTCTTCAAAACATATCCGTATTTCATATGGTAATTTCAGTATATTTTTAGCATAAAAGATTGCCAGAACAATACATCCTGGTACAAGCTACTAATCCAGTTCATAACAAACTTACCCCATCACGGTTTCTCACCCATTGCATCATAGCATCTTCGGTGGCTTCCGGTACATTGGTGGATGCTAGCCCATGTTCATGAACCTTTTGGATCTTTTTAGGTGGTGACTCGACACGCCTGTGGTGTTGCTCCATGTTACCAGTTAATTCAGGCTGCTCATCAGAGGATGTGGCAGTCAAAGTTTGTTTGACTGAGAGACCCAGTTCTTCCATTGTCAGGAATGCCTTGATCAAATCATAGGTCACCTGAAATTAGAGACATTCATTCCCCATAGTTAATAAATGTGAAGTTTTGCATGCCCGTACTTATCAACAAATAGCAGAAAGCCCACAAATCATTTCATTCTTTGCAGAGAAAATTAGAAAGTAATAACCTGAGTCTTTTATGTGGTTCAATATTACAAAATTGAAAAAAAAAAAAAAACCATCCCTCAAGAAACATAAATTGCGTCATTAATTTGATTTGCATTTTTTAAAAATAAGGTTTTTATCATCATCTCATTTATTAAACATTGTTTTTTCTAATTATCAAAATATTATATTGACATGAGTGGTAATCAGTTAAGTACTAAGGAAAAAATTAATTGATAATAAGTTTCCAATAAAAAATATTTGTTATGCAAAGTATGGAAAGGAGTATTGTTACAAATAAGTTTCAAAAAAAGATTCTTTTTTATATCACTCACATTTTCTGGAAGTTCCTCTTTGATTGGCTTGAGCCTGTCCCGGGCTCCAACTTTGGAAATAGCCGTTCCAATCTGGGAGGCTATATCTACTGATAAACCTATTTCTTCACAGAACCGGACCCAGTTAACTTCACATCCATCCCGAGCAGCTTCAAGTACATATGATATTACAGTTTGCTCTTTTATAGGAGCCGCCCTTCCAGACCAGTTCTGCATGTGCAAATAATTATCTAAATTTGAAATGTATAGTTTAGGAACTTTTCTTTTCTTTCCTTTCCTTTTATTCTTTTTGTGAAAAGCAACTTTGATGTACCCACTTGCAGGGGTACATGATTTGGCATGTTGCACAGAATGAGTGGGTTTCATAATACCAACAAACAGTGAGCGCTTTGCCTTAATTCCATACTACCTGCTTTCTTATATGTTGAGACCCAAAAATAGACCAATAAAAACATCTTTAATCCAAACCCCAACCCTCTAATCAAAAGTATTGTTTTTTTCCCAAAAAGTTATTTCGTCTGCATTTTTTTTATATTACAAATATTAGCCTAGTTTTTTGTCAAGTGAGAAGAAGATCCAAGTTAAGCAGTGTATTGTGCAAAGGATTTGACAATGATAAATTTGTCAACAAAAACAATAAATGTAGAAATATTCATTTCATTTTTTCCTACTCTTTCAAGTGCCTCAAATCCTGAGTATATCTGCAAAGGGGGATAAGTGGTGGATACAATTGCAATATCCTCTTGTAGGCCTTGCAGAAATATACTTGTAAATTTGCAATATATGTCCTTCAAAACATACTCTTTTGCAAGTCCCCAAGATGGCTTCTATAGAAGTAATTAAACACAAAAGAGGAAGGCTATTTAATTTTCCCCACAACCCCCCTTCCATAAGTTTCGGAAAACAGAAGATCTTCCAAGTTTTTACAAAGGCAACTATGAATAATAAATATTAAAAAAAGGAACAAAAGTAGACTCACAGCAATTTCACCAAAAGAGAGACCATCATTCTGCCACATTTTCCATGCCTCAATTTTGGCTGCAGCAGGTTTTCTCTGAGAGGAATGTTGCAACTCTTTTTGGGAACTACTTTGAATATGAACTGTGGGACCCACACTATCAAATTTTAGATTTAGTTCTTGAGACAATCGACTGATTGTTTCGAGAATCATGGAGCCATGCTTCGCTACAAGGTGCTAAAAGAATGACAAAAAAAAGGGATCATAAAATATCAAGATGAACAAAAAGATTAAAAGGCAAGCTCATACATAAGATCCTTCTAACGACCATCAAAGAAAGTTACATTACCTGCTATCAGGTCAACAAAGCTAACGGCATATTGTGTTCTAAGCTGCATTACCTTGCATAAAAGGTACTAGACCAAAAAGGCTGTCTACTGTCACCAAAAAGGTTGAGAGGAGTTGGTTTGGCAAAGCCAATAATTTCCCCAAGTTCATCTGTCAAAAAATTCTTATAAAGTCTCTTACCTGGTTTACACCATCAATATTTGCCAATCGGGCTTGAGTTGATGGCCTCGTCTTTGTAATCTTAATAATTGTTTGATCACCACATATTGCATATCTGGAAAAGAAAATAGTAAACCAGTTTACCGAACTGAAGAATCAAATAGATGTACATTTTACGAGCATTTTGAAACATTAGTTACTTACGGAGCGGTCCCGTTATCTTTTGCTATTTTCATTCTTGTATCCAACAGCATATTGTAAATCTTGGTTTCAGCCTACAGTAAAAAAAATAATACATAAGAATTTATATTTTTGACAAGACCATATGATTGCTAGAGCATCAAACTATCAAAACAAGGTAAATTTAACGTTTAAGTTAGACCCAATATTTCAACTATTACATTTCCCGCATTTTAATGTGACCAATTTACTTGTGGGTATTTTACAAGGGATCCATGTTAACAAGTGCACTGAAAGGATATTATGTTAGTATGGATGAGTACAAGTTATGAACCCTTTTCTCCAAGATACAGATTAACACAACCAAACCATATATATTGCAATGCTTGTTTTAAGTTTGCACAGATTCCTGTGAAGCATTATAGTAGATTAAACATAAGGATGCTATATTTTGTTTAACAGGAACTCAATCTACCAACACTAATTTTGGATAACTAGAGCATGTTTAGAGTTATTTCAATTTGACTAATGCTTTGATGTAACAATTAACGGACACAAGTGGATTAGTAATACCTCAGTAAAACTGTACAAGTCTAAGGAAGTGATTGATTGATGGTTCCCTATTTGACTCTGAGAAGAATCTGCCTCCTCTTCTATCATTTCTGTTGTCATTGCTAACATCAATGGCTTTTGTTGAGCTGTATTGGCAGTACAAAGAAATTGCACCCCTTTGGGACTAACACTGAAAAAATATGGGACAGTACAGTACATCTGTGAGCTAATATACATCGTAAGGTAATATGGTGCACTTATATCTGTACCCCTAAAATGTCAAATCATATATACCCAGCAAAATGAGAAGGTTCGAATTGAAATTGTAAAACCTTAATTTCATTGATCCCCAACTTGGGTTAAATAGTGTGCACATATTACATAAAGGTCCCTACACTATTCTTTAATCACTCTTTTACCAAAATACCCCTAATACATATAACTTTGTTTCTCAACAGTTCGTAATGGCCACATTTTAAATAAGGAACATCAACTGTGCCTCTATAAATAGGAAAACTATTCTAAAAACACCTTAACCCTTTGTTTCAAAAAGAACTTCCCTCCCTAATCCTAACAAATGGAAAAAAAAGAAAAGTAATCTTGGTACTTGAAAGAAAGTAAAAAAATGTTAAAGAGACATTTTCCAAGTCATAAAGGGGCTATAAGATACTTCTCTTGCTTCTAGGTGCCATACATGGTTTATAGGTTTTTGTAGGGACATACATGGAATGATTTCTTATGATGGAATTAATATTAACAAAAAAGCATTGAATTCACTTACCTAATGAACCGAAATGAATCTCGAATTGTTTCACTCAAGAAACCTACAAAGAAAGATGTCGTCACTGCCATCAAACACTAGATGTTTGTATTTCAATAAAAAAATAAATTGACGAAGTAAATTAGTATGTATGATTAAACCATCATACCATTAGCCAGTAAGAGACCCCCAAGTGCCTTCCACCAATTTGAGGAATTATCTTTACCAAGCCCATGCATAGGCAGCTTATCAAAATTATTTTTTGTAATTCTCTTACCCTGAAAATAAATGGCGCAATCAAAGTAAATTTAAGGATTGCCAACAATAGCTCATATGGTATGATATACATGAGACACAATAGATTATATTAATGCGTACATACATGAGATCCACGAAGAACGTCAATAGGCATATTAAGGCCAAAGTTGCCCCCACACAATTTAATACAGGATAAAAGCAAGAAAGATTCTCTTGACAAGTCTCTTTCCCTTTTTGGCCCTGTACAGTTATCACAGTTTCCTGTAACCAATCGCAACAAAACAGTCAAAAGAAAACCATGTGCCAACTAAATCTGGAAAATAAACAGAAAATCGAAAAGATATACAACTACTTGCCAACTTGGGCATGAATAATATTTCAGCAAAACTGAACTTTGATAAAATTGGAAAAGAGAACAAAAAAATGAAAAAGAAAAGATAAGAAGAGTGTACCACAGGCACTTGCACTTTTTTCTCCAAAGTATTCCAACAAGAAATTTCTACGACAAGTGCCCAGGGCACAATATTTCTGAGCTGCCATAAATGATTCCATAATAGCTTTTCTTTGATTTTCCTGCCAAAATGAAGGGAACTCCGATAATAAAAAATATATTTTAAATGCAGATTTGAACACTTAACCTCTAACCAGTGCGCAATGAACTGGTACGATACAAGCTTGGACCAACCAAGACACTGCCAGATTTTGAATTGACCAATTTTTAGCTTGTTTTGAAAGTATAACATGCATACACATTGTGCTTCCGAGCAGTAAAAATCAGCTTTGGTGAAGTCACCCCTGGAATAGTAAAGCCAGCAAATGGATGGCAAACCATCTCTGCCACAACGGCCACTTTCTTGATAGTATGACTCAAGACTTTTGGGGCATCCATAATGTATAACACATCTCACATCAGGCTTGTCGATTCCCATTCCAAATGCTATTGTTGCCACCATAACACGTGTTTCATCCCTTATAAATGATCTACAAGGACAAAAGAAAAGTAAACTCAGCACCAAGATCTCCCAATGATATAGGACATCTTTTTTTCTTTTTATTTTTAAGAATAAGATGCAAACAAAATAAAAAACAACAATGGCCTTACCTCTGGCAAGGAAATTAGTGTGAAATAATGTGTGTACAGTTGGAAGGAATTTCCGGCCAAAGATTTTGAATGAAGGACAATCATCAGGAAGGTAACTTTTATTTAAAATGATAGTTTTCTACTTTTAAAGGACAAAATTATTAAATTTACAGAGAGGTTTTATTGAGAGCTGTCGCTAACAGGGACAGTGTTATTTAAAAGAAATAAGTACCACGGTACAACAAACAAGAAATAAAACCTGTGCGATTCTTCCCGAGCTTTATTGCCCATCTTGCCATGGTATAAACCAGCCTCAATTCCCGCATTTCCCAGCAACTCATGAATCTAGAGAGAGAGAGAGAATAAATATATTAAATGACAAATGTGCATTCAATCAAAGCCAGTACAGAACATGAGTTCTGGGGATGCCACAACTTGAGCGGCAAAAACATCATATCTCTTAATGAATAGGGTGTTGCAGAAAAGCTTATCAGTTGATCAATATAAGCATTCGCCTTAAAGTACTTTTTTGCCAGAAAAATTGAGAAAAAGATAATGGGACGAACCTGTTCAGTGTCCTTGATGGTGGTGCAATATATTATAGTGGACCCCGCATTGACAGTGTATTTTTGAACTTCGGAGACAAGCTCATCAAGAAAAGAGCCAGATCTATTGCATAACTTGACCCCATAAAATAGGTTGGTGCGGTCAAATGAGCCTAGGGTGATTTGAGGTCCTCTTAGCATTAAGGAGCATACAATGTCATTACGTACCCTAAAAACGCAAGATATATGAAATTAGCATTTCCCTTTTCATATAGAAATTGTACATATAAGCTAAGTGTGCATTTCAGTAATCAACCCAAGGACACTACACAAAATGACCCTGAAAAACCCAAGTACCTGCGCAAAAATGAAAAATTTCTTGTAAAACCCTCTAAACCTTTATAGAATCACATCTCATCCTCCTCTGCTAACTTCTTAAAAAGAATCACATCAACTCTTGCCATAAATCAGGAGGATCTTTATTATCTTCATGATTGTAGGGTTATACATCAGTTTCCTAAGTTCTAAAGGATGTGATGAGTTTTTTTTTCATATTGAAGAAGGATATAAAAGTATGGACCTTCGGGTGTATTATCAGCAAACTTGCCCCTCAAAAGTGCTTAAGAGTTAAGAACATGGTGGGGAAACAATTTTTATTTTTATTTTTATGGCAGTCAAAAATTTACAACTTCAATTCTACTAGTACGAATAAAAGTAATGTGCACATACTTCTCAGTTGCCGTGGCAGTCAAAGCTACAAAAGGCACATTCAAGAGAACGTCATGTAACAAATGCAATTGTTTGTACTCTTTCCTGAACAGAAAATTAATAAAAGTGTCAGAATGTTCTGCAGAGAGAAAGTAAAAAAGAATAATTTTCGTTTTGTACTTCATTGATTAAAAAAAAGAAGATAGAGGCCTTTTAACACTTTCACTTGGGTACAGTTTTCTCCAAAATTTGGCAGGAGTAAGGACAATTATCAGCCTTACTCCTACCAAGTAATAGCTTGGTTTTAAAAATAATAGAACTAACTACTTATATTTATAAATAGCTTCATCTGAATCCTGGAATAATTGTGTTTTCCCTAATAATGCTTGCATTTCATTCCAATTCTTTTATGCCCTGACTGAACAAAGCTTTCATGCATCCATGTTTGTCAGAGATGAAAACTTTCACAAATAGAGGTTACAAAGTGCAATTCCTAACCTGAAATCATGGCCCCACTCAGATATGCAATGTGCTTCATCAACAGCCAACAAACAAATTCCGGCTTCAAGCAAATTTCTCCAGAAGCTATTAATTATTACACATGCTACAGTTTGTTAGAGATAAACACATATCAACATATAATTCAAAAGCAAGCTTCTCCATGTACCATCAGTTAAACAAACTCCTAAACTTGATAAAGGGAAGAGAGGTGAAATAACTGAAAATAGGTTGTTTAGCCAACTAAACCAGCAAATTAACATATCTGCCAATAGCATTTAACATCTTATGAATTGTATTATTCTTTTCAGCCTATTTGCCCCCTCTGCCAAAACAAGGTCTCAGCAGAGAGAAAAGTAACTCCATTTGCCCCCTAGTTCATAATATTAGCTCAAGAAGATCTCTCCATAACATGCAAAAAAACAAATAGCGTGCCTCATACAATACACCTTTCCTGGCACTCTAACAGCTGGGTGTTTTGCAAATCTTAAAAATTAGTGGCTGTCATCTGGAAAATTCTCGAAAGTTTCTCAGCATACTTACAAACAAGAAAAATTCGCACCTTTTAGAAAGAGAGCAAGCCTTCTCAGGAGTCATGTACAACACATCAAAAAATCCTTTTTCAGCATTGAATGAAACACTTTGATTAGTCTGCGTGCTACCGAGATACTCTGCCTTAATTCCCCTTTGCTGTAAGCTCATCACCTGTTTTAATCAGAGGAATTAGCTAATTTTAATATTTAAGTACAAAATAGTAGCAGAAGGGAGAAAAAATTGTTAAAGTTCTGTATTGACGGGAAGAAGCATACCTGATCTTGCATCAGGGACAAAAGGGGACTCACAACAACGGCAGTTTTTTTGAAATAAGTGGAGGTATCTGATAACTGAAAGGTTGCTTATGGAAATTAGAGAAGTTCCAGGACAGAAATGCAAAAAAGTACAAGAAAAAAGGGGTTTTTCAGAGAAGCCCGATTTACCATAGAGATTTGCCACTGCCAGTGGCCATGACAACCAAGCAATCCCTTCCTTGAAGAACTTTCTCTATGACTTCCTTCTGATACGGACGAAAATGGGAGTAGCCGAAGTATTTCTGGGATATCAAAAGCAAAAATACCATTAATTTTTACTGGTAGATAAATAACTAGTTTATAAATATTTTTTATTTAACTTGCCTTTAGAACGGGATTCATTAATGACGGCTGTAGCGCGAATTTGTGATTTTCAGATAAGAAGCGTCCCGCTCGAGGGGGAGGGGGACTGTGGAGAGGGGGAGAGGGCGTGAGGTGAGAGAGACGAGTGTTCCCGCCATTTCTATCTTCTTGTACGCGTTGTGTAAAAACGGCCTCGGGCTGTTCTCTGGCCCATTAACACATTACCGGATAGTTCTCTGGAAATCCGAAACCGAATTTGATTTGATGTTTTATCGGAGCTATCTGATCATATCAAGATATGTGAATACTTGTTCCATATAAATTATAAAAAGAATGGTACGGATCTTACTACGAATCGGACAATTCCCTAGTTCATCTGTTAAAGACCGCATGGATGACGTTCCATAGATGTGAGATGTCGTAAATCCCGACATTTTTATTAATATCCAAAGTTAATTAGAAATTAATATTTATGCTCAGAATTTCCGACTTTCGCCAAAAATGTTCAGAATTTCCAACATTTTTTTTCAGAGACACTATGGAGAGCAAGATAATGAAATCTAATATTAAAAATTTGAATTTTTTGTTTAAATTATTTGTTAGATTACTTCTTTTGATATATAATTAGCATATTTTATACTAAAATACGCTAAATTATTTGAAATTATGTTGAATTACACTAAATTACATTACATTACGCTAAAATACTGTAAATTACGCTAAATTACATATGAATAGGGACAATATCTTCACTGAAAAGACGAAAAATGACGAAGAAACTTCAAACGGTCATAAAACAGTGCTCGAGTGTCCGATTTCAGCAAATGATCACTTTTCGGAAAGCTTGCGAAAATACGCATGCGTTCGTGCCGCGATGCCAAATTCTAAAATTCAGAATTACCAAAAAACTAAGAGAATAGCTTCAAACTTAATTGAAGTTTCCGATTAAGATTTTCATTTCTATTATTCAATCAAAGTAGCTCAGTAAATTAGTTACATAATGAACTTATATAATACCAATTTTTACTATTTTCGGAATTTTTTTACTTTTTTTTATGATTCATGAAAGATGGCACAAAATCAATCTACTTAAGCGTAATTTACCGTATTTCAGCATAATTAGCGAAGTTATTGTAATTTAGCGTAATTTAACGTAATTTAGCGTAATTTAACATAATTTAGTGTAATTCAACATAATTTATTGTAATATAGTGTAATTCAACATAATTTCAAGTAATCTAGTGTATTTTAGTATAAATATGCTAATTATAAATCAAAAGAAGTAATCTAACAAATAATTTAAACAAAAAATTCAAATTTTCAGTGTTAGATTTCATTATTTTGCTCTTCATAGTATTTCTAAAAAAAAGGAAATCGGCCATTTTATGGCCGGTTTGGGTATTTTTGGCGAAAGTCGGAAATTCTGGACATAAATATTAATTTCCAATTAACTTTTGATATTAATAAAAATGTCAGTCGTAAATCAGTTAATACAAGTAATGCCCGACAAGTGTCTTTGACCCGAAATTTTTATACATAACAAAATAAAAAAAATATATTAAAAATAGGAAATATCGTGGAATTTGAAAAATGGGAAGATAGTAGGAGGCCATGGCACACTCAATACCGTGGAAAAAAACAAAAAAAATTCAGATATGGGCCGCCATATCACACCCCAACCTGGAAAAAAGAAAAAAAAATGAAAACTAGGTCGCCATGGCTCAGGCCAACCTAGAAATGAAACAAAAAAAAGTGGGCCGCCATGGCATACTATGACCACTACCTAAGCTCATAAAAGACCCGAGACATCCAGATATGTCTCTCTCGTCTCATTCTTTCCTTCTCACTTTCAAAATTGACGGAACTCTGAAATTTTCAGGTAATAATTTTTTAGTTAATTTATTTACAATATGTTTGAACTCATTTTGTTGTAAACAATAAATATTTACATTTTGTAATTAAATATTTATTGTGTATGGTATTGTTTCGAAAACAATCAATCATGGTATTAGTAAATGTGTTTATCGATGGTGAAATTCGATACGGTCTGAGGGGCGCGAAATATAGTATTAGCCATCGGTACTCATTTCGTGTGACCGTTGAACAAAATTTTGACGATTTGAAAGGCATGATTTATCGTCATTTTGGATATTCCAAGAGTGAATACAACCTAATCATTTATGCTCGATGTAATGTTGGTACACCTACTGGCCGTTATTATGAGGTTGTGGAACTTATTGGCAATGAAGGTTGGATGATAATTTTTGAGCAGTTAATGAGTTCCGGAAGAGAATACCGTGTCATTGATTTTTTCATTGAGTTTGTTCCAATAGTGGGCACGACACAACTTTAGTTGTTATTTGATAGTGTGATACCTGAGATGCAGCCATAACCTCGTCAATCCCAGTACTGTGATCCACATGCGGGTTCCAGTCAGGCCCAGCCCCGTCAGAAAGAACACACACCGCCCCAAAATATTTACCCTGAACCTTATCCCGACATGAATGAGTTTTTGCCGGCTGTCCAGGCAGAGGTGAATTAGACACAATACGATAATCATAATAGTACACCCAAGATGCCGGATTTTGGTGATCATTGTCCCGATAATGACAACTTTCACAAAGTAATGACGAAAATGATCTAGACTATTGTGATGATGATGAATATGATGAAAATGATTCGGAAGATGATGTCTTGCTAGAGTCCCAGACACCAGCTGTGCAGACTCAGCATTTTCCCATTTCTGGTCGTGGTGACTGTCACCCTGTAGCGAGTTTCAATGACATATCAAGATTTTGGGTAGCAGATGTAGGTTTTCTCAGTACGACCCCACATTTTGATGATCAATCTCTTGCGGTAGAGCAAGTATTCCTGTCAAAAGATGCTATGAATAGAGCTATAAAGGAGTTCCACATACGCAAGAATATTGAAGTAAAGTGGAAAGAAAGTAGCAAAACCAAAATTGTGGTCGAGTGCAAAGACACTAGGTGCAATTGGCGATTGTATGCCACGTTTTCATTTTTTGGAGCTCGGTGGACAATTAAAACATTAAATACACCGCATACATGTCGTGCCCCGACTGATCGTACTAATCATGCACAATTAACAGCAGCAGTGATTGCCAATGTTATAAGGAAAAATATTAGAGAAGATATTACAAAAAGCATTAGTGACATCAAATTGATAGTCCGTGCTCATTTCAAAGGAATTGTTGCCAAATATAATTGGTTATGGCGTGGCCGAGAGCTAGCAATTGAACAAATATTTTGCAGTTGGGAGGGCTCATATGCAATCCTCACTCCACTTTACAAGCAATAACAAGAGCAAATCTAAGGACAAAATGGACAGTTAAATCAGAACCCACTGCGAAAGAGACAGATCGGTTGTTTAAGGCAGCAACGTGGGCTTACGGTCCATGTATTACGGCAGTGTCTCATCTGAGGCCTATCATTAGCATTGATGCATGCTTCTTGTCCGGTAGATACAAAGGGAGATTGCTTATAACTTGAAGTTATGATGCTGAGAATCAATTGCTACCTCTGGCTTTCGGATTGGTTCAAGAAGAGAGTTTCGAGAACTAGGGATGGTTTATAAGGTGGCTACGACAAGAGGTAATTGGTTTTGGGAGGTTCATGTGCATTGTTTCAGACAGACACTTGGGAATAAGGACAGTCTTTAAAGATAGACATGGTGGTTGGTGGAAGGACGGCAAAGAGTGTGTTCAGACACTGTGTTCACAGCATGTTGCTGAGAATTTAATGAAAAAGGTCCATGATAAAGATGTTTGTGAGATATTTAAAATATTTGTCCATAAAAGGAAGCCAAGAGCGTATGCAGAGTGGATGCAAATTCTACGTCTAAAATGTCTGGCAGCAATCCCATACTTGGATAAAGTCAGTAAATACCGCGACAATGATGAAACTGAGACCCCTAAACCATGGAAGGTACTTCAAACATTTGATAATGGCGCCCGTTGGAGGATTATGACAACTAATGGGTCGAAATCGTTGAGGACTAACATATTCTATCAAGTTATTTCAAATATACCTGACTGACATAATCAAGGTACATGTAGTGATGACTAATGGCTGCTTGATGATCTTCCAAGTGATCCTCACGTTCATTCGATGTGATATCCTCATAGTTTGTCGGCAAGTGGGCTTCCACCAGCATCGTCTATAGTCGGGGTTCCATCCAATTGTCTCTGACACAATTAATAATCCCTTTAATGAGTTTCTTTCCCGCTTTTTTCATCCTCTTCGTAATCATATTGATACCATTTTTTGCTAACCTGAGAGCTGCATGTGCCTGTGAAATAATAAACAAGTCAATATAAGCATATGTATACATTTAATAATGAAAATTCAAATCACGTATATGTACCTCACGTGTATTCCTTGGCCCGTTAGCTACAGTGTTGTAGACCATAACGTCCAGCTACAGTGTTTTTTTTGTTTGCTTCGGTTTGCAATTTTTTTAAAAGAAAAAAAACACTGTAGCTGGACGTTATAGACTATAACGTCCAGCTACAATGTTTTTTGTTAATCAGAGATCATTAGCGATCAGATTAGCTGGACTATATGGTTTATAACGTTCAGCTACAGTGCCCTGGATGTTACAAACTATAATGTTCTTTCTATTTTTCAAAATCTAGCGAAACTGTTCCTCATTGTCGATATTTTTGTTTTGTTTTTCCTATTAATAAAAAGACGGATAGAAAGATGGAAGTCACTGTAGAATGAACAGTAACATCTCATTCAACTTTTATGGGTTATAATAACAAAGGTGAAATTTTAATCTCTGCATGGATGGTTAAGATTTACGGAGCCATTTAAAATTATTAAGTTTTATAAAAGTTGACATGAATCTTAAAGAAAATCAAACGTTATTGGTGCTGGTGTTGGTGTTGTTGGTGTTGTTGTTGGTGATGTTGTTGTTGTTAGTGGTGATGGTGGTGGTGGTGGTGCTGCTGCTGGTGCTATGATGAGTCCAAATTAAACTACTAACTTTCAGTATAAATTAATATACCTTTTCACCCTAATTCTACTTGATTTCATATCAAAAGCGCATGATCCTATCGTATAGTATAATTGGGGTGTCGATCTACAGGAATAGTGTATTAATTATCTAACTTTTCACTAGTCTAGGTACTTGAGGGGTTTTGAAAATATGTTTTAAAATAGTTTTTTTAATTATAAAAAGGTAGGGTTCAATACCCTCAAGGTTTATGCGGTGGTGCTAATTGTGCTAAAGTTTGGATTAAACAGTAAAATAGAGATTCTCTAGGGACCAGGTGCTCTACTTCTAAATTATACAGAATATAAATTCAGACATCTCTCTAACCCACATGCGGCCTGTCACCCCGCATGCGGCCTAGATTGTCCCACAGCTACCCCACATGTGGTATTGTCACTACCCCGCAGGGCGTGCTGGGTTTCTGTGTACGTGATTTGAAAGGTTTTCCGATCTTGTGATCGGCTTTTGGGTTATCAGTTCAAAGTATTATAGGTATGCAATTATCTTTCTCACATAAACACAATTGATCAATTCCTATTCTACCCCTCAATTAAATATCCCAAATACCCTACCTAAAAAGGTGTTTCCTAATATAAACTAAATTACCAATTTACGCTATCGTGCCAAGGGAGCCCACGGGGTTCTAACCCTAGTCTTTGAACCGCTGCCAGGCATCGTTAGCCGAAGTGTTACATATACTTACATGCATTATCCCCCTCACACCGGAATGCAATGAAATCATACACCTATTGGTATGTGGAGGTATATAGATATATAGTAGACATAACTATGTATGCAAGGATTTAATAAAAAGAGTTTAAACAATAAAGCAAACTCAAATCAACATACACAAAACATAAACTTATATTAAAACATAACTTAGAATTCGAGTACACCCTCACCCTAGAGATGAGAGAATTAGCTACTCATGGCCATGGCAAAATAAAATGAATAAAATAAAGAGAACATAAATTACAACCAAATTAAATATGGATGAATCTTTGCCTCCTTAGATGACGCATTCTTCTCCTACTTGGCTTCCAATGGCTACTCCTGTCTCTCTAAGTACTCTCTAACCTAACCTGGCAATGATGATTGCTAATCTCTATTCTATGGACTTAACACAATTAAACACGCACACTAAAATCAATTACAAAAGGGGTATTTATAGCCTTCCTAACACAAGTAGTGGAGGTAGTTCAAACTTGGAGTGCACTTCAAGTTTGCTTAGATGAAGCCAAAAATAGCTATGAAAGCTTGCCGCTGAAGCAATTGCGTCCATATGGAAGAATTCTACTTAAATTTAGCATTAATGGTGGAGATTTTATCAGAATCTACACAGTCCACAGATTGAGTCCACGAATCTTGCGGCATAAGTGTTCGCGCAGAAGCGCAACGCAAGTTTCGGTACGCTTGAGGGCGTACCTTTTAAAACTGCGTTTACACTTCACGAGTAAGGGTTGCAAGTGCACAACCCCTATCGAGTAGTATAATCGGATATCGATCCACAGGGACGGGCAATTACTAGGTTAGAATCTACCAAACTCAATTAAAAACTAGAAGTGAGAAGGTTTTGGTTTGGTATTTAAGTTCCTAAAAAGGTCAATTCAAGCAATTCAAACAATGTAATAAAATGCTAGAAGAAATGTAAATTGTGTTTTGATTATGGATAAAAGGCGTTTCCAGGGTTTCAGATTTCATCTGTGATCTGCCTCTAGTGGTACAGCCCGTACCAAGTTGGTACGGCTAGGCCGTACTCCACTTGGTAAGGCAAGGCCGCACCACTCTGGTAAGACCCGTACTGGCTTGCCAGAACAGAGCTTACCAGTTCGAGTTGATGCATTCCTTGCTGGTACCTCGTGCTAAACTCTTTAGAAAGGTTCAATTGACCATACCTAAGGTTCCTAAGCCTCAACCGTCGTGTGTTGGATCAAGATCTAGGTTGGAATGCAATTGATTGCCTTTTAGGGATTTCTACACCTCAATTCTCATGTGTTGGTACAGATCTACCCTAGCTGGTTGATTGGAGACCTAAGGCACCCTCTAATCTGTCGATTAGGGGAGAATTCAACCTCTCGGCTTCAATTCGAACAAGTCTACCCTAAACAATTGATTTGGTTGAGAGATTGAGATGATCACATGACCTTGATAGGTTTGATCTAGACCTAGAGGTTCATCATACACAATCACAGCAATCAAAGCAAGAGATGGCAAAGAAATCACAATCAATCAATCAAAAGAGTTCATACAAGATACAAGTCAAAGAAAGTCAAAACAAATCAAGAATCCATCTCTAAACCCTAGAAACTAAAATAACTACTCACAGCACATGATCTGATCTAAAAATACAATAAGAGTGATAGAGAAAGCCATGGATCGAAGGGATCGAGAGGAGGAAGCTTGATCCGTCGAGTTTCGCCTCTTTCCTCTTCTTTCCTTCTTGCTCCTAGCTCCTTAGCTCTCTTTCTCTCTCTTACTGTGCTCTCAAATAGATCTGGAATGGAATGAATGTCGAAATTGGAGAGTTCCCCGCTTTAAATAGCCTCTGCCAAAATTTGAATCTGTCAGGCCGCCTTTAAGTACGGCCCGTACCAAATTGGTACGGCCTGGACGTACCAGGCGTGATGAGCTGAAAAATGGCCAAGTCTGGTGAGACCCGTACCAAGCCTGGTAAGGGTCGTACCTCATCATCTGAATCGCCGTTTCTTCGTGTGTTTTGCTCCAAACCTGCAGAAAACAAACAAACACTCAGCAGTACCAAATTCTAAAGATATATCGATGAAATGCACATGATTCTGGTGAATTAGGGCACGAATCTGGTACTAAAACAGGCCTAAAATAGACTAAATATGCGAGGTATCAATAAGGACCCCGCATGACTTCCTGACTTAGCAGATTTTGCTGTAATTTTTCCATTTCGCATGTTGTGCACTTCGTATGAGGTGTTGCATGTTCCATGGGATGCCCTGATTTGGTGCTATCTTCAGAAATCGCTTAAATTCGACATTTTTGCTCTGTTTTTGGCCTAAATACGCAATTTTCTCAAAAACCTACCAAAAAGGCCTAAAAACACATTTACGGTAAATAAATCGGGAAAATGTCTACTGCGCATTCGCTTTTCGCCATTTTATGGAAGAAAAGATATGGATTTTGACTATATTTTTGGTTTCATCATGCTGCTGCTGGTGCTGCTACTGCTGTTTGTTGAGGTTGTTGTTGAGGTTTTACTATTATAAATTCAGAGTTGGTAAAAAAATTCATATCAATCAATTAATCAAATTTTTAGTCTCAAACAACTCATAGCAGCAGTAGTAATAGCCCAACATGTGCTTATAATTCTAGCTTGGCCGACCTCTGCCTCTCCTTGTGTTTTCGATACGGCTATAATTTTAGTATGCACCGGTGCCTCGAGAGGCCTCCGTTGGAGATGCCCAAACCATCTCTGCTATATATATCATTGTTTTTAATTTGGTCCCGTCTTGTATGACCGCAACTCCACCGCAGCATGTGCATCTCTTCTACACTTATCTTCTTGACATGTTGTCTTTTAGTAATCCAACATTCCGCACCACATAACACCGCAGCCCTGATCGCCGTCTTGTAGAACTTGCCTTTGAGCTTTTGTGGGACTTTCCTGTCACATAGGATGCCAAATTCCTATCACCGTTCCACCCACCCCGCTCGTATCCTATGGCTAACATCTTCATCAATTTCGCCATCACTCTGCATCATCAACCCTAAATATCGAAAGGTGTCTTTGAAAGTTTTGATGCTTAGATAGCAAGGAATAAAACAAAACTTCTATTCAAGTCAAAACAAACGATCTAGTTATTGTAAGTGCAAGAAACAATCTTAATTAGCCTAATGAAGAAGGGAATAACATAATACCTTGAATTTGATCTCCAAATCAAATCAAGAAGGGTTGTCTTGCTTAGCAACTTCTTATTCCCTTTCTCTTTCAACGGTGGTTGTGCTTTAGCCCTTCAAATGACGAGCCTCCTTAGGTATCCACCGAAAGATTAAAGAAATACTTGTATCTCTAAGGCTAGTAAGAGATTAACAAGTAGAACCTTAATCCTAGTTTAACCCTCTTCTTAATTTCTGAAAACTTCTTAGAGGATTTCTAGATCTCAACACATGAGAGAAAAATGGGAGAGAGGAGAAAAGAGCAAATTTCGGCCAAGATATCTGTCACAGAAAATTCTGACCTTTCGGTACTAAAACCCTTATATCTTTTTCTAGGTAACTCCAAATGACTTGAGATCTTCACCGTTGGATTCTAGACTCCAAGGGCTACAGATTACATAGGTCATACAGCTAGAATGATAAGTATTTACCCTTTCAAATTCCAGTTCAAAGTTACCTAAAAAATCTGTCCAGAAATTTATTTCCTCTTTAATGAGATTGATTAGATTTAATGACATATTTAAATATCCCTTAAATCATGCCATCATTAATCAATTCTCTCCAGTATATATTTGGGCTTTGGGCTTAAAAATATTAATCATATTAATATTTAATTAAGTCCACAGTCCCATACATTAAAAGGCCAACATATAAATTAATATTCTGTGTTAATTTATATGCATCTCTCATATGTCAAAAACTCATTTAAAATATGTCACACATACTTTAAATATTACTAGAATTATTTTACAACATCTCTTTGTCATAAAAATCGTTCATATATTAATAACAGATAATTTGTACAAATTAATTATAACTCCTTATAATTAATATAGCACATATTATATGCATATCACATATGCTTTATTAATATATTTTCTTTTAATCTTTCATATGGTGTGACCCTATGGGATCCCATCATTATGGCAATGGAATTAAACATTTTAATTTCATAAATCAATGATACAACTAGCCATGGTATATTGATTACCCAAATGATGTGGATGAAAAAGCACAATGCAAAATCACGATGCTTGTAACATTAAAAATGTTGTTATGTCAATTCCTTGCCACATGATATCCAAATAATCGTAAGGTAGGAATGTGTCATCCTTACCAATTATTCTTTCTTGATTTCCTGAAGTTTAATTATGATATGATTATCATATAATCATATTGCATGCACATAATACAAACTTTATCAAGGGGCCCAGATATATTATCGCTTATATTAACATATAAGGGATAATGGTTTCTTGATACGTATCGTTCTTCTGCATAAGTTGTATGCACTGCAGTAACTGCCTATATAACTCATGGTTAAAGAGAGCGTTGGACAGTACCAACAATACACATTCCTTATGTAAGAAAAATAAATATCTCAACCAAAGAATTATAGACACAATGAAATATCAACGACACAGAACACAATCCATATGATATTTCATTCTTAGGTCTGTCCAGTGCCATACATCTCCATGTATGCACATGTGTGATTAGATCGATAACTCCTTATCGTATAACCTGTAAAACATGGCTATCATCTAATCACTACACTTATCTTATATGGTCAACCAGTGTACCTTGCTGATTGCCAAGATAAGGGACATTTAAGAGTAAACAAATTTATTCGTTGTGAAGTTCTACAATTTAAGTCATCAACTCAAATGATCCACTAATATGAATACTCGAGGTACAAAATGATAAAATCATTCCCTAATAAACTAAACATATCATAAATATGATCTGCGTCTAGGACACCAACACTAACAGTCTTTCCTGGGCACTACTTGTCTGGCCAAAGTGACATCTCCATTCTCTGACCTGACACCGCTGAACTCACACGTCATAAACTCGATTTTAGTCCTACTAAGTCTAAAACATTTCGATTCTAAAGTCTGTCTCCACAACTCTATTGCCTATATGTAGTCCCTAACGACACCTAGAGGGGGGTAAATAAGAAGTCTTAAAGATTCTTGGATGTTTTTTGGTTATACCCTCTAAACTAACAAGTCAAACAAACAAAAGTAAGCGTGTACAAGTAAAAGAAAATATAGTAGAGTTAGAGAAATTTGACACGCAAGATGATAACGGAGTTCGACGTAAAATACCTACGTCTTTGGGGTAGAGCAACCTCGTTGGCGTCCTTTTCCTATTACCCAAAAGAAATGATACAACTTGTGACACATGAGCCCAACAAAGGTGGGAAGTCACGACCTAACTAGTGTACAAGGTGAGCCTAGAAGCTCGAGTTGGAGAGTCTCGATAAAGGAAATCGTCACACAACTATGGATATATGTGAGCGGATGACGCTCGAGAATGTGAGCCCCTTAATACCTTACAAGCGGGGAAGTCATACTTTTATTTGAATTGGAGCACTAAGTAGATCTCCACACTATGGATGGGAATGCTCTAGAACTAAATTATAGACACTAAATTATATCTCAAAGAAGATAAGTCGAGTGGATTTGAGAGTGTTGAGATGATATTGAAGTTTAAGCTCACTCAACAATGAAAGTTTTCAAGAATGCACAATAAATATTTTTTGAATGTGGGAGGCGGCTAGCTTCATCAAATTTGAAGTGGAGGTAACTCATTTTATAGTGGGGGCTCCAGATTTGTCAGATCCGTTCAGACCGAAGTGATCTGTTCTGAAGGGATAATATGAATATTGAAATTAGAATTTCTACATTATTAAATTAATATTAACCGTTTTGAATGTCTATATCTTCAAGACGGTTAGTGCAATTTATCCCATAATTTATTTGATAAGAGTTCCAACGGATCACACCTGTTCTGGACGGAACCAACTGGAACTCTCTGTAATTTTATGATTTAATCTGTTCCATACGGATAATTCCGTTCCGAACGGTTGCTCCACATAAATGAACAATCTCAAATATACTTTACTTTTCTATTTGATTATTACAAATCTATAGCTTCGTAAAGTATTTTTTATTTCTTCGATTCTTCAAATTAGTCTTGCAATTAAGATATTCATGAACCTTAGTTCTTCATATTAATCTTTCAATTAAGGTCTTGAACCTACAAACTCACTTAATTATGTAAACGTTTAAATTCAACTAATGTATGTTTTGCAAATTATGTCAAACAAAATACTTAAAAGATTGCATACAACCAACACTATCAACATTTATCCTACTCTCGTCAATTAGCACAACATCATCAACAGAGAGCATACACCAATGGATCTCCCCTTGTATGTCCTGTAACTTCATTCACCACTAGAGCAAAAATGTAGAGGCTCAAAACTGACCCTTGATGTAATCATATCTTAAGAGGAAAGTCACTAGTTTCGCTATTACATGCTCTGACACTAATCACAACATCATCGTACATATCTTTGATGAGAATAACATACTTTGTTGAGACTTTCTTGATAAAAGAACTCATAGCTCAATTAAATTATTAATTGATTTACGAGATTTAGCCTTTTGGATGCTATCTTGGGGAATTTACGTACACCCTTTAAAAACTTTGAAATGACGTATTTTCTATATAATTCTCTATATCATATTTATCCTTCTAAATTTTAGAAACTCACAATTTTATTCAATTAATTGTCTTTTATATTAAAACTCATTTAAAATCATTCATTGTCTTACATGAAACACATACACGTATACCTAAATGTCACCATGTACATATTACAAGTAAGAAAATGAACTATTTGTCCTCACAAACTGGCCAAGTAGAAAACAACATTTCTCTTTGATAGGCTACATATTTTTTTATTTTTTCAATTAACAGTAAAATTAATACTTTATAAATTTAATATGAGTTTTAATATAAAGGCACTAAATTGAACAAATTTATGGGTTTTTAAAATTTAAAAAGATAAGTACGAGTTCTTAATGATTTATGATTTAAAATGAGTTCTTAATGATTTATGAGTTCCAGAGAACTATCCGGTAATTTGTTAATGGGCCAGAGAACAGCCCAAGGCCGTTTGGGCCCATCGCGTCCAAGAAGACAGAAATGGCGGGAACACTCGTCTCCCTCTCTCCCTCCCTCTCCACCTCGAGTGTGGCGTACTCCACTCAACACTTCTCACTTCTCAGCTTCTTATCTAAAAATCATACTTTCGCGCTAAAGCCTCCATTAATGGATTCTGTTCTAAAGGCAAGTTAAATAAAAAAAATTATAAGCTAGTTATTTATCTCCTAGTAGAAAAATTAATGTTATTTTTGCTTTTCCCAGAAATACTTTGGCTACTCCCATTTTCGTCCGTATCAGAAGGAAGTCATAGAGAAAGTTCTTCAAGGAAGGGATTGCTTGGTTGTCATGGCCACTGGCAGTGGCAAATCTCTATGGTAAATCGGGCTTCTCTAAAAAGCCCCCTTTTTTCTTGTACTTTTTTTGCATTTCTGTCCTGGAACTTCTCTAATTTCCTCAAGCAATCCTTCAGTTATCAGATACCTCCACTTATTTCTAAGAAAACTGCTGTTGTTGTGAGTCCCCTTTTGTCCCTGATGCAAGACCAGGTATGCTTCTTCCTATCAATACATAACTTATAACAATTTTTCTTCCTTTTGCTACTATTTTGTACTCAATAAAAGAGCAGGGTGAAAATGCCCCGTTGTTTTCGTGCCCCAATCATGCGTTACATCCTTATCTCTGTTTCTAAAGTTCAAACAATCTATCCGAACTACTCAACATGATCTCCATATTAAAACGTGCTTGGAGACTAAATTTTATATTTTTTGGAAATTTCTTACTCTTTTTTTAGATAGGTACAAAATCATGTTTTTCAGAAGATTATGGACCATCCAAAAACAGTGATTTTGTATCTATCTAAAAAAATAGTAAGAAATTTCCGAAAAATATAAAATTTGGTCTCCAAGCACATTTTAATATGAAGATCACGTTGAGCTGTTCGGATTGACTGTTTGGACTTTGAAAGCAGAGATAAGGTGTGAGGTATGATTGGAACACGAAAACAATGGGGCATTTTAACCCTACTCATATTAAAATTAGCTAATGCCTCTGATTAAAACAGGTGATGAGCTTACAGCAAAGGGGAATTAAGGCAGAGTATCTCAGTAGCACTCAGTCTAATAAAAGTGTTTCATGCAACGCTGAAAAAGGATTTTATGATATATTGTACATGACTCCTGAAAAGGCTTGCTCTCTTTCTGAAAGGTGACAATTCTTGTTTGTATGTATGTTTAGAAACTTTCGAGAATTCTTTTCAGACGACAGCCACTAGTTTTTAAGATTTGCGAAACACCCAATTGTTAGAGTGCCAGGAAAGGTGTTTTGTATGATGGCAATTTGCCTCTAATTCTAGCAAGCTTTTCCCTCGAAGCCTGTTAGAACTGCAATGGAGGCACGCTGTATGTTTTAGGTTTTATGGAGATATCTTCTTGAGCTAATATTAGGAACGAGGGGGGTAATTTGAGTTACTTTCTCTCTGTCGGGACCTTGTTTTGGCAGTAGATGTTATTTGCAAATAGGACACCTCTCTTTCCTTTATCAAGCTTAGGAATCTGTTTTAACTGATGGTACAAGGAGGAGTTTGATTTTGAATTACAAGTTGATATATGTTTATCTCTAACAAACTGTAGCATGTGTAATATTTAATAGCTTCTGGACAAATTTGCTTGAAGCTGGAATTTGTTTGTTGGCTGTTGATGAAGCGCATTGCATATCTGAGTGGGGTCATGATTTCAGGTTTGAATTTGCACTTTGTAAACCTCTATTCGTGATAGTTTTCATCTCCGACAAACATGGATGGATGAAAGCTTTGTTCCGTCAGAGCATAAAAAAATTGGAATGAAATGCAAGCTTTATTAGGGAAAACACAATTATTCCATGATCCAGATGAAGCTATTTATGAATATAAGTAGTAAGTCCTTTATTTTTAAAACCAAGCTATTACTTGGTATGTGTAAGGCTGATAATTGTCCTTACTCCCGCCAAATTTCCAAGAAAACTGTACCCAAGTGAAATTGTTAAAAGGCCTCTTCTTTTTTTTTATCAATGAAGTACAAAAGCAGAAATTATTCTTTTTTACTTTCTCTTTCCAGAACTAAATCAAGAAATGAGATCTTGCATTGTTTTTTTCAGTTTATCTGCTTAGGTATTGTTCCATTCTGACTCTTTTATTAATTCTCTGTTCAGGAAAGAGTACAAGCAATTGCATTTGTTGCATGACATTCTCTCGAATGTGCCTTTTGTAGCTTTGACTGCCACGGCGACTGAGAAGTATGTGCACATTACTTTTATTCATTCTATTAAAATTTAAGTTTCCCCACCATGTTCTGAAGCACTTTTGAGGGGCAAATTTGTTGATAATACATTCAAAGGTCCATTTATTTACATCCTCCTTCGATATGAAAAAAACTCATTATGTCCCCTAGAACTTAGGAAACTCATGTATACTCTACAATCATGAAGATAATGAAGATCCTCCTGATTTATGGCAAGAGATGATGTGATTCTTTTTAAGAAGTTAACAGAGGAGGATGAGATGTGATTTTATAAATGTTTAGAGGAATTTTTCAAGAAAATTTTCATTTTTGCACAGGTACTGCGCTACTTGGGTGTTTTTCAGGGTCATATTGTCAAGTGTCCTTTGGTTGATTACTGAAATGCACAACTTCTATGTGAAAAGGGAAATGCTAATTTCATATATCTTGCCTTTCTAGGGTACGTAATGACATTGTATGCTCCTTAAAGCTAAGACAACCTCAAATCACTATAGGCTCATTTGACCGCACCAACCTATTTTATGGGGTCAAGTCAAGCAATAGATTTGTCTCTTTTCTTGATGAGCTCGTCACCGATGTTCTAAAACACACTGTCAATGCGGGGTCCACCATTATATATTGTACCACCATCAAGGACACTGAACAGGTTGGTACCATTATCTTTTTTTCTCAATTTTCCTCGCAATAAATTTATTTAAGGCGAATGCCTATATTCATCAGCCGATAAGCTTTTCCGCAACACCCTATTCATTAAGAGTGATGATGTTTTTGCAGTTCAAGTTAAGTTGCTGTAAGCATCCCCAGAACTCGTGTGTTGTACCTGCTTTTTTAATTGTAAATTATGTTTTGACTTGTAACATATATTTTGTCCTTTTTCACATAAAGGATGCAGACTTGTAATATACCTTTAAAAGAGTAGTCCTCAGTGCTTATTTTGACAATTTGTCAGGTCTTCAAGGAGATAGTGTTAAATATCTCCTTGTTTCCAAATTGTCTATCATGGCAATGTCAAACTTGATGTAGTTAATTATTGACATTACAACAGTATATCACTTGACGCAGTATCAACCCAGACAATAAAATGTCTATTGGGATATCTTAAGTGCCAGCATATCAAGAAACCATCCATATTAGTCTGTCTACCCAAATATGTAAGTGTGGAACCGAGTATATTTAAGTGTCAACCTTTGCATGATTTAGGCAATGTGATCTCTGGTGATAAAAGAAACTTTTTCCTTTCATGACAGAGAACATTTTTGAAATAAAGTCCTCTCTCTCTCTCTCTCTCTAGATTCATGAGTTTCTGAGAAATGCGGGGATCGAGGCTGGTATATACCATGGCCAGATGGGCAGTAAAGCTCAGGAAGAATCGCACAGGTTTTATTTCTTGTTCGTTGTACTGCGGTGCTTATTTATTTTTAATAACACTATTCCTGTTAAAGACAGCTCTCAATAGACCTCTCTGTAATGTTAGTCATTTTGTCCTTTCAAAGTAGAAAACTATGATTTTAAATAAAAGTTACCTTCCTGATAATTGTCCTTCGTTCAAAATCTATGACTTGAAATTCCTTCCAACTGTATACATCATTATTTCACACTAATTTCCTTTCCAGAGGTAAGGCTAGGCTATTATTGTTTTTTTTCTTGCATCTTATTCTAAACGTTAAAAATAACAAAAGATGTCCTATATCCTTGGGAGATCTGAGTGCTGAGTTAATTTAACTACTTTTCTTTTGTCCTTGTAGATCATTTATAAGGGATGAAATTCGTGTTATGGTGGCAACAATAGCATTTGGAGTGGGAATTGACAAGCCTGATGTGAGATGTGTTATACATTTTGGGTGCCCCAAAAGTTTCGAGTCATACTATCAAGAAAGTGGCCGTTGTGGCAGAGATGGCTTGCCATCCATTTGTTGGCTTTACTTTTTCAGGGGTGACTTCCGCAGAGCTGATTTTTACTGCTTGGAGGCACAATGTGTATGCACATTAAACTTTGAAAACAAGTTTAACATTGGTCAATTCAGAACCTGGCAATGTCTTGGTTGGTCCAGGCTTGTATCGTACCAGTTCAGTACGCACTGGTTAAAGGTCAAGTGTTTAAATCGGCATTTAAAATATCTTCTTATTAATTGGAGATCCCTTCATTTTGGCAGGGAAATCAAAGAAAAGCTGTAGAATCATTTATGGCAGCTCAGAAATATTGTGCCCTGGGCACTTGTCGCAGGAATTTCTTGTTGGAATACTTCGGAGAAAAGAGTGCAAGTGCCTGCGGTACATTCTTCTTATCCTTTATTTTTCATTTTTTTGTTCCCTTTTCCAATTTTCATCAACTTTTAGTTTTGCTGAAATATTATTCATGCATAAGCGGGCAAGTAGTTGTATATATTTTTGGTTTTCTGTTTATTTTCCGGATTGAGTTGACACATGGTTTTCTGTTGACTGTTTTGTTGTGATTGGTTACAGGAAACTGTGACAACTGTACAAGGCCAAAAAGGGAAAGAGACTTGTCTAGAGAATCTTTCTTGCTTTTATCCTGTATTAAATTGTGTGGGGGCAACTTTGGCTTTAATATGCCTATTGATGTTCTTCGTGGATCTCGTGTATGTACACATTAATATAATCTATTGTGTCTCATATATATCATACCATTTGAGCTATTGTTGGCGATCCTTAAATTTACTTTGATCCCACCTTTTATTTCAGGCTAAGAAAATTAAAATAAATAAATTTGATAAGCTGCCTGTGCATGGGCTTGGTAAAGACAATTCCTCAAATTGGTGGAAGGCACTTGGTGGTCTCTTATTGGCTAACGGTATGATGGTTTAGTATACATATATACTTATTTACTGCATCAGTTTATAGTTTTATTGAAATACAAACATCTAGTGTTTGATGGCAGTGACAACATCTTTCTTTGTAGGTTTCTTGAATAAAACAATTCAAGGTTCACTTTGGTTCATTAGGTATGAAAATTTATTGCTTTGTCGTTAATATCAATTCATCGTAAGAAAGCATTACATGTGTGTCCCTACAATAACCTGTAAATCATGTATAACACCTATAAACTTTTCTCTAGTTTTTTAGAGAATAAAAAAGTAATAGGTACATCCACTCTTTCACCCGCTTCATCCTCTAGTATTGGTCCCTCCGACACCAGCCATTTATGACCTTCGGATCGACAATAAAATGAATTACAAATTTGGGTATCTTATAGCGACTCTAAGACTTGGAAAATGTCTTGTTAACATTTTTTACTTTCTTTCAAGCACCAAGATCATTTTTTTTTTCTCCATTTGTGAGGATTATGGAGGGGAGTTTGGGCATCATTTTGAAGAAAAGGGGGCTAAGGAGGTGTTTTTAGAATAGTTTTCCTAGAGGCACAGTTGACGTTTCATATATATTATATGGCCATTTACGACCCTTCTCATTTTGTAGGGTATATGTGGTGTGACATTTTAGCGGTACACATATAAGTGCCCTTTATTCCCTTACGATGCATATTAGCTCACAGATGTACTATACTGTATCATATTTTTCAGTGTTAGTCCCGAAGGGGTGCAATTTCTTTGTACTTCCAATACAGCTCAACAAAAGCCATTGATGTTAGCAATGACAACAGAAATGATAGAAGAGGAGGCAGTTGATTCTTCTCAGAGACAAATAGGGAACCATCAAACAATCACTTCCTTAGACTTGTACAGTTTTACTGAGGTATTACTAATCCACTTATGTCCATTAATTGTTACATCAAAGCATTTGTCACATTGAAATAACTCTGCACATGCTTTAGTTATCCAAAATTAGTGTTGGTAGATTGAGTGCCAGTTATCCTGATGTTTAATCAACTGTAATGCTTCATAGGTCACATTGAAATAACTCTATACATGCATTAGTTTCCAAAATTAATGTTGGTAGATTGAGTTCCAGTTAAACGAAATATAGCCTCCTTATGTTAAACTGTAATACTTCATAGGAATCTGTGCAAAATTAAAGCAAGCATTGCAATATATATGGTATGGTTATGTTAATCTGCATCTTGGAGAAAAGGGTTCATAACTTGTGTTTATCCATACTAACACAATGTCCTTCCAGTACACCTTTTAACATGGGCCCCTTGCAAAATACCACTAGTAAATTTGGTCACGTTCAAATGTGGGAAATATAATAGTTGAAATATTGGGTCTAACTTAAACCTTAAATTTACCTTGTTCTGATAGTTTGATGCTCTAGCAATCATTTGTCACAACAAAAAATTCTTACATATTATTTTTTCTAGGCTGAAACCAAGCTTTACAATACGCTGTTGGATACAAGAATGCAAATATCAAAAGATAACGGGACCACTCCGTAAGTAACTAATGTTTCAAAAAAACTCGTATAATGTACAATTATTTTATTCTTCAGTTCTGTAGATTGTTTTACTATTTTCTTTTCCAGATATGCAATATGTGGTGATCAAACAATTATTAAGATTACAAAGATAAGGCCATCAACTCGAGCCAGATTGGCAAATATTGATGGTGTAAACCAGGTAAGAGACTTTATAAGGGAAATTTTTGACAGACGAACTTAGGGATATTATTTTGTCAACAAAATACTGGCCTTGTCAAACCAACTCCCCTCAACCTTTTTGGGCACAGTAGAAAGCTTTTTTGGTCTAGTACCTTTTATGCAAGGTAATGTAGCTTAGAACACAATATGCTGTTAGCTTTTTGATCCGATATACCTTTTTGACCTGGTTGGAGTGCTGGCAGCACTTAATAAACTTTCTTTTATGGTCATTAGAAGCGTCTTATGTATGAGCTTGCCTTTTAATCTTTTTGTTCATCTTGATATTTTATGATCCAGCCTACCCCAACTTGTTTGGGACTAAAGGCTTGGTTGTTGTTGTTGATATTTTATGATCCCTTTTTTTTGTCATTCTTTTAGCACTTTGTAGCGACGCATGGCACTATGATTCTCAAAACTATCAGTCGGTTATCGCAAGAACTAAATCTACAACTCAATAGTGTGGTTACCACAGTTCATATTCAAAGTAGTTCACCAAAAGAGTTGCAACATTCCTCGTGGATAAAGCCAAAAAAAAAAAAAACATTCCTCTCGGAAAAAACCTATTAAAGCCAATATTGTGGCATGGAGAATGTGGCAGTATGGTCTCTCTTTTGGTGAAATTGCGGTGAGTCTACTTTTGTTCCTAATTTTTATATTATTCTTCATTTTTGCCTTTGTAAAAACTTGGAAGATCTTCTGTTTTCCAAAACTTATTTTTCCTATGGAAAGGGGGTGTGTGGGAAGTGAAATGGCCTTCCTCTTTTGCATTTAATTACCTCTGTATAAGCCATCTTCGGGACTTGCAAAAGAGTAGGTTTTGAAGGACATATATTGCAAGTTTACAAGTATATTTCTGCAAGACCTACAAGAGGATATTGCAAAATTGTATCCACCACTTTATCCATCCCCCTTTGCAGATGTACCCAGGATTCGAAGTACTTGAAAGAGTAGGAAAAGAAACGAAATGAATATTCCATATTTATTTTTTCGTTGACAGATTTATCCTCGTCAAAACCTTTGCACAATACACTGCTTAACTTGGGCCTACTTCTCACTTGACAAAAAACTAGGCTAATATTTGTAATATCTATAAAAAAAAGTCCAGATGAAAATAAATTTTCGGGAAAAAACAATACTATTGAATTGAGGTTTGGGGGTTGTATTAAAGATGTTTTTATTGGTCTTTCTTTGGGTCTCAACATATAAGAAAGCCGGTAGTATGGAATTAAGGGCAAAGTGCTCACTGTTTGTTGGTGTTATGAGACCCACTCATTCTCTGCAAATGCCAAATCATGGACCACTGCAAGTGGGTAAATCAAAGTTGCTTTTCACAAAAGAATGAAAAGAAAAGAAAAGACAAGTACCTAAAATTATAAATTTTGAATTCAGATAATATTTGCACATGCAGAACTGGTCTGGAAGGGCAGTTCCTATAAAAGAGCAAACTGTAATATCATATGTACTTGAGGCTGCTCAGGGTGGATGTGAAGTTAAATGGGTCCGGTTTTGCGAAGAAATCGGTTTATCGGCAGATATAGCCTCCCAAATCAGAACGGCTATTTCCAAAGTTGGAGCTCGGGACAGGCTCAAGCCAATCAAAGAGGAACTTCCAGAAAATGTGAGTTATATAAAAAATAAACATTTTTCCTTTTTCGTGATGGGGTTAGTTTGTAACAATACTCCTTTCCATACTTTGCATAACAAATCTTACTGGATTGGAAACTTAATATCACATTAATTTATCCCTTGGTACTGAACTGAGTACCACTCATGTCAATATTAAAATTTTTGATAATTAGCAAAAAATGTTTAATAATATGAGATGACGACAATAACCTTATTTTAAAAAAAAAAACGCTTACTAGCATTGTTTAAAATCAAATTAATGACACGAGTTTGTTTCCTGAGGGATGTTTTTGTTATTTTGTAATGCTGAACAGAACCACATCAAAGACTCAGGTTATTACTTTCTAATTTTCTCTGCAAAGAATGTAATGAATTGTTGGCTTTCTGCAATTTCTTGATGAGTAGGGGCATGTAAAATGTCACATTTATTTACTATGGGGCATGAATGTCTCTAATTCAGGTGAGCTATGGTATGATCAAGGCCTTTCTGACAATGGAAGAACTGGGTGTCTCTGTCAAACAAGCCTTGAGTGCCACATCCTCTGATGGGCAGCATGAATCAACTGGTAACATGGATCAAAACCACAGGCATGTTGAGTCACGACCTAAAAAGATCCAAAAGGTTCATGGACATGGTCTAGCATCCACAATGTACCGGGAGCCACCGAAGATGCTATGATGCGTGAGAAGCCATGATGGGGTAAGTTTTGTTATGAGCTGGATTAATAGCTTGTACCAGGATGTATTGTACTGGAAAGGGTGTGACCTAATAAGCTAAAAATATACTGAAACTACCATATGAAAAACAGGATAAATTTGAAGAAGCTTCATTCATTTTCTTCCATTTTAGGTTACCCTAGAGGATACAATAGGGTACTTTGGTGGGTCGAAGAAAGATTTAGTTCAGTGGTTGGCCTTGGGCTCCCTTGAAGGTGAATTGTTGGTGTTTTAGAAGAACGGCTTGTACATAGCTATGTTGGGGCTTAATTAGAGGAAATGGTGGTACTAGATAAGTAGTTTATTTATACAAAATTTGGGCTGCTGTTAATTTTGTAAAGGTTTCTATTTCTAAAATTTAATCAGCTTCATGTAGGCTGCTTCGGTATGCTTTTCTTTCCTCTTTATGGGAAGTGAAAAGTATTTCCTCGTTGCATTTTGGGTAAAACAACCTTGTGAGCTGCCACTTAGTTTAACGCAAAAGATAATTCTAGTGTACATTCTCTTATGATACATTTATTGTGATACATCCATCGCTATCTTTATCGATGTTATTTAAATTAAAAAATTGTAAACGTCTTTGGCAACATTAGGATAGGGTACGTATAAAATTTTGTAAATGTAGAAGTCATTCAATCCATTAAAGGATATTAATAATTTGTAAGCGCCGTTAAATTTTTCAAATAATTTGATGCATGTATGATTGACATCCATTTTGTGTCAAATTTTATGCATAGTCTATTTAAATGATAGATATATATTTTAATTAATAAATAGGGATCGACTAACAGTCCCCCCCATTCAGTTTTCTAAACGTCCTCCTAACGGTCAAAGTACAACTGTCAGACATTTATTCAACATACATTAATTCACATACAAAATGGAAAGTATTCATACCTAAGATATTAAATATTCATATATAATTTATTAAGTATTCATACCTAAGATATCAAGTATTAATTCACATACAAACTGGGGACCATTACTTTTCGGGGGCAGTAACTGTCGGACTGCATTGGGGACCACAAACCAAAAAGTCACGTGGATCACACCACTAGTGCTACATTCATTGATTAAATTAATTCACATACAAAATGGAAAATATGAATACCTAAGACATCAAGTATTCATATATAATTCATCAAGTATTCATACCTAAGATATCAAGTATTTAAAAAAAAACTGAACACAATATCTACTCATCTTTTACACGTTTTTCAAGGTGGTTTTTTTTTCTCCGTTCAATCTAACCAATTTTTGAGACGATCTATGAGGAATTTTGCAAATCTAAAACCACGAACGTGTTCTACACAATTTTCTCTGTCAAATGAGATCTATGATGACATATTTTTACACGTTTTTCAAGGTATAAAATATTCATATATGGAAAGTATTCATACCTAAGATATCAAATATTCATATATAATTCATCAAGTATTCATACAGTATTCATACCTAAGATATCAAGTATTTAAAGAAAAACTGGACTCATCAAATATTCAACATATATGGAAAGTATTCATACAAAATAGAAAGTATTCATATCTAAGATATCAAATATTCATATATAATTCATCAAGTATTCATACCTAAGATATCAAGTATTTAAAGAAAAAACTGGACTCATCTTTTACACGTTTTACACGTTTTTCAAAGTGATTTAATGATTGATAAAGTTAGTTAGAATGGGGGGAGACGTTTAGGGAACTAGAGTGCGGGAAACAACATCTTTACTCTAATAAATATTGGTAGAATATTAAATAGATGTACTACAATTCTAAAATGCATTCAAAAAAGGAAAAATTGTTTGCACGACTAAAACGTACAAGTACACTAGAATATTTACAAATAATAGTCTTACACAAACGCATTAAAAAAAAATGTGTGATGCGAACTCACGACCAAACTTAATTTGAGTTTATAGCGCATAGCCAACGTTATGGATTCAAATCTTCAGTTTGAAAGTCTTAACGGTCAATCTGAACGGTTCGTATAGAGATTATGTTGAATGGTTCGGATCGATTATTAAAATCTTGAGAATAAAATATTGATCCGTAGTACAGACCAATCTCGCATAGTACCATAGCCTCACTCATATTCAATTTATCTCACCAATTGAAAATGGGCCACGTCGCAGGAATGAAGATGGCTTGAGAAATAATTGTTTAAGTTACTAAGTAGGAAAAGAAAAAGTTTACAATTGCTGGGATGGAGATATGATTTTGCTGCCAAGTTTAAAAAAAAAACAAGAGAGAAAATAATGAAAATCGAGATAAATAAGAGAGAAGGGAAAAAAAATACAAAAAAAATTGCAACTTGAAATATATATTTGCTAAATTTTATCAAATAATCCGTCAACCTATGCTGCCAATAAAAAATTAAAGAAACAAAGCGAAATAAACTTATTGATCGGTATCTAAAATCAGGCCTACTCGTGTCTCGGCTCATTATAACACGAGACGAATTCAAGCTTTGCCTAGCTCAGCTTAGCTCGACTAGATAATCAGAACTCAGAAGCCGCTGTTTCTCAAGACCGTTAACGGTGAACCTCAATCACACGTAGAAACCTCGTATAAACAATTGCCAATAGGAAAGGCCCAACAAATTCACAAAGTATCACTCATTTAGTCATTTAAGTTTTGTAAGGGATTGATTTCTCCAAAAAAAAAAAAAAGTTTTGTAAGGGATATCTATGGTACCGAGCCAATTCATAAGTCTCATCGTTAAAATAAGTAGACCAGTAGATAATTAGTTCAATCGAACCACGTGAGGGCAACAAATGCAGGTAACACAGTTAATTTTTACGTGACGCAATACTTCGTAACAAAAGAACTGCACCATTATAGTATTATATCTCTATTTTTAGAGTTTAAATAATCCATCTGAAACATAATCTTCATATGAGTGAAAATAAACTTGTAGATCAAATTTTATATTTTCATATAAAAAAATTACTATTTTTTTAAATAGATAGAAAATCACTGATTTTGAATGGTCCAAAATTTTCAAATCAAGTGATTTTCTTCCTATCTAAAAAACAGTAAAAAAATGTAAAATTTAGTCCGCAAATACATTTTAATATGAAGATATTATTGAATGGTTCATATCATCTATGTAGACTTTAAAAACGAAGATACAAGTCCATAACACAGATCAATGATATATGCATATTACCATAGCCTTACTCTTATATTATCATCTCACGTGCCTTTTTCTACATATGGAGTACCTGTCTTACCTGATGTATCAAAATAAAAAAAAGGATAAAAAACAAAAACCAAAAACTATATAAAAACAAAACAAAAGGTACAAACAAAAACAGAACGACATTCCCTATTTCCTTTCTCAACATAATTTGTACGGAAAATGTCAAGTTACTGACATTTCTAACAGGGTTACACTGCTTGCATTAGCTTCTAAAGCAGCAGACAAAAGAAAATCTAAGGTTCTGTTAAATGTTAGTACTGCAATCCTGCCCAAAAGTACACGGAAACGTTAAAATATCAAATTTACATCGGCATACACTCTTACATTATAGATCTTTCAATAAACAGACAAAAGCCGAAGAAACAAACAGTATATCAAAGGACAACCGAGAAGCTTCATCCTAGACATAAACCTCACACCAACCTCAATCTACATATTTTGTCGGTAACTATTAAAACTTCACATAATTTCCTAGTATTTAAAAAAAATTCAGACATGCTATCTATCTCGGCTTCGTTTCATTAGATTTGTTGCTCCTAAAGTTTGAAAGGGAGAAGAAGGATCTTGATGCTGGTGAAAAACAACAAAAGAAAATTAAGTAGAATAACAAAAAAAAGCTGCAATGTGTGCCAAGTATTTCACACTAGTTGCAGATATCACCCAACTTACTCATGCAACTAAGAAACCCAGTCTAATTGTGTTAATAGCAAAACAAAAATCAAATGATCAAACTTGTTAACTCTATCAAAGTATTAACCTTGCCCTCACTTCAAAAAATTTACTCAAAAACCAATTGTTTCATAACTACTTGATATGAACTAGAATATCAATAATGAAGTTCTTTTAGTTTGATTATATTTTAATTTGGGGTTATAACAGATCTTTTTATCATCCAATTTGGTCATTTGCAACAGGCCGAAAGCTTTTGGCATGAGTTGCAAAAATTAGAACATTAACTCTGGTTAAGAAAGAACAGATTAAAAAATATTTTGAATATTAGAAAACAGTTACCTTTGGTTGATGAAGAATTCCCTTCACGCAGCTTATCTGAGCTCAAGGAGTTTAGGTTTATGCCGCTTGATTGAGCTAAATGAAAGAATGCCAGAGATTTACAAATCAATAAACACTTTCTCAGCATATGAATGTTCTTAAATAATTCCACATGGATGCTGTACCAGCCAGTCCATGATCCAAAAGGTACCAAGCATGTACTATGTAGGACCAGAAAAGGGGGAAATGTTTTTTTTTTTTTTTTTTTTTTTTTTGCAAATTTGTACAGTTAAATGACATAAATCCTCGTCCTTGGTCTCAGTTAGGTTGTGTTCAAGCATGGGTTTAAAAAGAGATGTCTTTTCACAAATTACCAATGTTCTAAATAGCGCGCTATAGCGTTTTCGGACCAAAAAAGCTATGATGCTATGGCCATATAGCGCGAACTATATGGCCATAGCGCCGTTTTTTCAGCTGTTCCGCTATGACGCGATAAACGCTATTTAAACCTTTGCAAATTACACATAACCATCCACCAAAGTTGTCAATAAGAACCCAACAATTTCTATTTTGCAAAGAACACAACTGTGAATGACAACAAATGACAGATAGTAACAATTTACTTAATCGGCTTTGACTGTTTTTTTCTTCCTCTTTTTTTTTTTTTGAGATCCTGACATTTTTGTCTTTGACTCGACTTTAATGATGGTATAATTTTGACTTGGGCGAAAGGGCAACTTATTGGAAACTCATGGAAATTGTCAAATTGTAGATCTTCTCAAAAGCACACAAGGTATCTTATTTGCAAATATCTTGAATAAAGTTTGTATTTTGCTTGCAGAAAGGAGAAATTATAAATGTTATATTGGCAAATATCATAATTTCAGTTGCTCAGGTTATTTTTAATGAAAACAGAACTAGAATGTCATTTATTCCAGTTCCACACAAGTATCATACCTGAAGAGATGGTGTTAGTCTTTCCACTACCAATTCCTCTCTTATTTGTAAAGCCGCCATCAAAGCTCTCACTCAAAAAACCCCTCTGCAGGCCATGCCCCCGGGTTTGAATTGGGCCCGCATTCCTTCCACCAGCTCCTTTGTATTCCTCCACATCATCCTCCCCTTCAGACAAAACTGAAGGACTGACCCACCCATTTGAATTCGCCTCTCCTTTGTTACTGCTAGTACTATTGTTGTTACTCTTTCTGGCAAATTTCAATAACCTCTTAAAGCCTTTCGGCGAATCCTTTTGGAAAACTAAAGCTGGTGGGTTCTCTGCATTACCCCACTCGATAATTTCGGGTTCATGTGTGTCAGCTTGTAGCATTTGGGATAAAGAATGGCGGATTTTAGGACTGGAGGATAGGGCTGGCTCCATGACAGTGTCAGTGGGGCAGGCTTCAGGTGATTGTTCTCCAATTTCAGAAATCACTTGAGCCTCCAGTTGGTTAGCTTCCTCCACCCATGCAGCTGACGAGATGCCCAAGTCATCCTCTGTCTGAACCTCAGTGGGAATGATGGTACCATGGGAAGAATCAAGAAAGCTACTCTCGGTCGCTTCTAAATGCACTTCAGCTATGTTCTCCATTTCTTTCACATTTGGCTCGTCATTAGGTGAGACTTTTACCTCTGTATCATGGTCATCTTTTGGTGGAGCAAGATTAACCTCAGGTACTCCAGTAGGTGCCACAGGAGAAGGCATATCTTTGTCTTGGGACTGTCTAAGAGATTTCACACTGTCCTTTGGGGAGGGGACAGTAGCAGAAACTTTAGCCTTTGCTGGCACCGGGCTTTTCTTCAAAGACGGTTTAGATTCCAATGGTACCACACTGCTCTTTTTAGTGACCTTGTTGTACAAACTTGGCTTGGCCGGTGGACAAGACTGATCTACCAAAGAAGATGAATTTTTCGGGTTGGCAACTCTACTTGTTTTCGCCACTGTCTTCGGCTTTTTCTCTTCTTGTCCTTTAGCAGGTAATTTTGGGCCAGTTGTGCTTTCCTTACTGGTTTTAATGGGTTTTGAGGTTTTGAGGTTAGGCTGGGCTGGAGGTGTAACCTGTGGCTGTGGCTTACGCCTGCTGATTGGTGTATTACTATTGGTACTACTATTTAAAGCAGTACTGCTTTTACTTTTCTGGGAGGAATTTGATTTTGTTGTAACTGGACCAGTGGACCAAGAGCTGCGAGCAGATGGCAGTGGGGACGCTCTTGGAGATGCTTTTCTAGAAGAAGCTGGCGTTGTTGCCTTCGAGGCTTCTTTTTTGGGTGCAACTAGAGGAGACGAACTTCTCCTTGGTTGCCTCTGCTGGGGAATTGGTGAGATTTTCTTTTCTTTTACAACACCGGCTTTTTTAGAAGTAGATGCCGGCTTGTTGATGGTCTCTTGCACTTGTTTGGCAACTCGTTTTACAGTATTCTGACCTTTAAGTTTTGCATCTCTTTTCTCCTTGTACTGACTGTAGTGATCTCCTTTCTGATCATTAGGTTTTGAACCCACCAACCCGTATTTACCAGGTTTGCTACCCATCATTTTCAGAAGCATTTCATTAAGCTCTGCCTCCTTTTGACGATTCCACTCGGCTGAAGCCAACACTTTGTCACTAAACTCCTCATGTTGAGACTTCATTTCTTCTGTGGTGACACTCACTGGATCCTCCATTTCTCCCTCTTCCAGTGCCAGTTTGTCAGGTTGGTTCTCGATCTCAGCCTTCATCACTTCCTCCACCTTCTCATCCCTCTCAGAAAGCAAATTGGTAGAATCATTTTTATCAGAAACCAAATCAGTAGAAGAATTCTGACTAGTACATGATTCTCCCATACCAGAACTCCATCTACGCAAAACTGCTTTATTGGCACCAACAAACCCAAAGGTTTTCTTTTTATTAGCATCGCCACCCTCATCCTTCTGCTTGCACTCAAAAAGACTAATTGCATCTTTAACACTTATCCTTGTGACATTAACTTCAGTTTTTTTAGTTGACCGGTTATCACCCTCTTCACCACTGTCATCTGGGCCTTGGTCATAGGTTGACCTGTCTCTACCCGAGAAATAGCTGAGGCTCTTAATGGCAATAGCTTGTGCCCTACGGGACCCAGAACGCCCAATTTGAACTCTTCTCATTGGAGAGGCTGATCGTCTAGGGGATGGGGCCCGTATGACAGGACGGCTTCTTTCTGCCATGGTTTCAGATTCCTCATCACCAGAAGTGCTATTCTCTTCTGCACTCTCAGTAGAGCTTTCACGCTCAACCTGTGCTATTTTGGCTGGGGACACACCAGTTGTATTAATCCGCCTGATGGGTGCACATTCGGATTGGTTGTTGCTGTTTTGTTCACTTGGATGATGGTTTAAAATTGTTTTTAGATTCTTGGATATGGAATCCCTGAAAGGCATAAAATAAAAGAGTAGCATCTAATCAAGAAATGGAGAAGCATCTGTCAGAAAAGACTCTCCAGTTGGTACCGGTACATTATCAATTGTAAAAGAAATTAATATTCTAGTATTCGTTGCTGTGGCAAATCAGCACAACAGATTACAACTCAAGAGAACTGGAGAAAACAAGTAAAAGTACCTCAAATCAGGTGTGCAAAAATGATGAACAAATGAACTAAGATAGGATAACTCCTCCGGGGAAATATTAGAGCCTATGGCCCCACTGAAAACTACTGCCACTTCCTCATTTAATGCTGTGAGTCTCAAATCTAGGGCTCGAATTAACTCGTTCCTGTGAGAAAAAAAAATGTTAGTTGATAGTGCAGACAAGAATCAATGAGAAAATTAAATATGGAAGTACAGAAGAGAGATACTTACTTTGTTGCTTCCGATGTAACCGTCCCAGCATTTACCTAGAATAATATAAAACATGGGGGAATCCCAAATTAGGAAATGTTGACCCATAAATCTATGAAAATCAACTTAACCCAATGCCTAGGTAACAACCAGAGATTGTCTAGATTGCACTATGCCCTTTGAAAATAATACAAGCTAAATTTGCAGAAAACTATTACAGCTGATATGACCTCATTCCCATTTTCTGTTGTTCAGAGAGGTAGAATGACAAAAAACAGTAGACAAATTTAAATTCGGTCATTCTTACAGAGCATCTTTTACGATTTACTGACTCTAATAGATACGTGTGGCATGTTTAAACAATAATCGCAACAGAATAACAAATGTTCAAAGAAGAATTTACTTGCTGTACCATCCCCACATTATCCAAGAAGCCACCTGACACAGCAAAAACAGCATAAGTTTAACTAAAAAAAAACAGGCAACAAAAAAGAAAAAGAAAAAAAACATTACGAGATCAGAAAGTAAGAGTTGAATATACCTGAGATTCCACCAAGGCGATTTTGGTCCTATAGATCAGAAAGGAAATCAGAAAACTAGAAAAGCTCACACATCACTAATCTTCGTTTTGCAAAAAAAAATTTAAGTACCTTTGAATAAAGAGAGAGATGGAACTTTCTAGTTTCCTCCAGCTGAGACATCTCATTTAGGATTCCACCAATAGATTTCAGCATCTCAGGCGAATTTACTGCATGCAAAAATCTGAAAAAAAAAAAAACTCAAATTTCGTATCAAATAGAAAAAAAATAATATAAGATGATTTAAAAAACTGACAAAAAAAACTACAGTATCTACCTCGAGAGGGTGGATTTGTTGAACCAAGGCGAGGCAATAACATCATTTGACTGCAGCTTGAATGTACCATTCGTTGAGATTGATTTAATCACCTTTGCATCTGTTAGAAGCAGTGCTAATGGATCAAGGGGTCCAGAAACGAGCTTCTCTCTTTCACCCTTGCAACAGGCTATTGCATCATATCTGTCGATAAATAATATTTAATACAATTTACATTAATTAGCAAGCACAGAAAGATATCAAATTTAACAATAGCAAGCACTAGTTAATTCATGAGCTACCTGTTTTGGACTGACGATGTCTGAAAAATAGCATAATCAAGTAGTGCGTCTAATTCTCTCTCCATTTTCAAGTGTTAAATGAAGAAGAATTAACTCTTGAAAGGCGCTAATCCATACTCAACAATAGATAAACCTAATTAATTAACAAACAAAATAAACCAAATAGCATTAATCACAGGATCAAGTCATGTTGACTTCAATTTAAAGCAGGAGAAAAGAAATTATTTAATAATCCATGCCAAAAGCAAAGCAAAAACAAAAATTATTTATAATATTCTTTTTCAATTAAATGCAGGAGGCTCATAAATCAGTAAATATAAAAGCAGCGATGGATTAACACTCATAATAGCACCATTACTTTCAGCTTTTAGTATAACAGATTACATGCATTAAATAAAACACGTGATGAGCATTTACTTTATTATTCTGAAATTTCTCTCAAGCGATTCTAAAGAGATAGAACTACGATGGGTAGCAATACCAACCTCAGGCGAGATAATAATACCATAGATCACAAGTGGAACAAAATGTTCCATGCCAGAAGCACAAAGGAACCCAGCAAAAACTTGAGCAATTAAGATTATAAAACCAAAACCCTTTTATCGGAGTAGCCTTTCGGTTAAAGCACAACCGGATCTCAAAACACTGAATAAATTTGACAATCTTTACTGAAATTTCCTAAGATCTAATTCTCAATTGCTCGATTTCTTCAATCAAGAAACGACAAAAAGACAATATTTGTAAGAAAACAAGCCACACAACCGACAACATTGGGCTTCTCTACTGAATACTCGAAGATTAAAAAACAAACAAAAAGCAAACAAAAGACCGTTTAAAATATGTTTGAAATATTTACCAGATCCGGTTAAAGAAACCCTAGTTCGCAGTCATCCAGTTCTTTCTTCTCTTCGGAATTCGGAAACAAATTACTGTACCAAAATACTTTAACAGAATTGATTTAAAGAATATTATAAACTTTTCAGTGAGAGGGAGTGCAGTGAGGCAAGACGAGGAGAGCGAGAGAGTGAGTAGGACGGTCCATTAATGGTTATGACCCCAATGCCTCATGAATTCAGATCAATGCAATACCGCACCGAGTAGAATGAGATCTGAGTTGTTCGTTTTAATCCGGCACGAATATTAAAACGGACCACATATGATTCTAAACAGGTATTGATGTGACATTTGCCCGGCTGGAAGTATTGTTGTACCCAGTCCAGTACTGTAGATACAGTTATTCACGGTTTTGCCACTGGTCCTTTTTATACAAACAACTAAACAAGCAACCTGCGTCGGTTACTCGTGATCGTGACGTTTCGTCGCTCTATGACAATACTGTCCCACATGTCATTAATCTCAAGCCTCTTTGTCGGACGGTTTGCACATCTCTTAAGCCAAATGCAATGTAACGGTCAAGTCTGAATCGGACGGTTTTATCTCTGGGCTGGGGAGACTCCAATCGGGCACTCTATTTGGAGAGAATCCTATTCATTATCCTCCTTGGGACTTGGGAATTGGGAGTAGTTTCTTTGAAGAAAAACCGCTTTTTTAAATATATTATTCAACTTCCACCACTCTGTCGGCCTCACCCAAGATATCTTTGTGATTGCCTGCTTATATGTTTTTAGTAAGAACTGAGTTTGATATTAGTTGGAGTGTATTTTATATATTTCTCATGGCTAATTATGATCGATTATATCTCCGTATCAGTTCTTAAATGAAACTCACAAAATTTGCTAAATCTCACAAGCCAAAAGGTATGGATTGGATCCATTTTTACCTCATGGCATTTAGGATCCAACGGATTGAACATGATGCGATCCAATTAAGAGTGTTCGACATCCATATAGTATTATTAGAGTTTTTATATGAAGTGACAGTTTCTAATTTAATTTCAGAGATGTAGAAGAGTTTTTTATTTAGAAATTATGTAAGAAAGTTTCTTATTAAGGAACTGTTTATAAATTTAACGTTGGCAAAATGATTGACACAAATTATTTCTTTTTTTTTTAATTTATTACTAACGTGGCTTAATAGAAACTCTAAAATAAATTTCAGAGATGTGTTGTTTGGATAAAATTTATAATGTTTCCAATTAAATTTTCGTTCATTTTTCATAAATATAAACATAATATCCTAACATGAAAATTTTAAATCAAACTTTAAATCAGACAAATCAAATAAATATGAATTTTCTATCTATAATTAATTGATATAAATAACAATTTGATAATTTATGCATTGATATGGATGACATTACAATATTATTGCAAAATTTACTAGTATCTCGGTTTGTCAGAGTTTTTTTTCTTTTATTTTCAATTGTTGTGAAAGATACTTCGTATTATTGGTAGTGTTATTTTAATATTTACTAACATTACAATACTTAATTTTGTTGCACGATATCGCTGTCTTCACTATTTTTAGACTTTTTTTAAGAAAAAATATTTGGTTTGTCAAAGAAAAATTCGCTCTGGACTTTGCTTGACATAAATTTCTATGTGATTTACAATTATTAAATTCAGGCTTAATTTCACATTTAAAAAAACATTGTTTGTAAGTGGAGACGAAATTTTCCTCTAATCACTGTTAAAATGCCTCTTTTTTATTCCATTAATTCGTTAGGCTCGCAAAATTGACGTCGAATAATATTTTTTCCGAATGAAAACGCATTTTACAAAAGGATGAGCAAAAATATATAACAACAATATAGAAAGCATCGATCAAGTCATTCTTCTTTAATAATTTAACGAGAAAATCGCAAATAAAAATTATCTAGTCACAAGGTGTCTATAATTTCCGTGATAATTATTATTTTATTTTATTTTATTTATTACATTGTTAAAATTATAAAAGATTCTTTCACGTGATTCAAGCTAGACGAAGACGACTCAGGAATTTCAACTATTTCGTCCAAATTAATACAACAGCGTATAATATTAATTGATATTACAAGTACAAATAAGAAGCAGGCAATTACATACTGCCATTTTCATATAAATCCAATTAGCTAACGAGTTAGTCAAGACGAACTGCTGGATGATAATATGAAGGAGGGAGGGTTCAAAATTTTTTAATTTTTAATTATTTTAAATAATAAAAAAATTAAAAATTTATAGAGTGAGCCTATGGTGCTATGCATAGCAAGGATGGCTAGTGTACTACGGCTCAATATGGTACTTTTTAAAATCCTAACGGTCGATCCAACCGTTCAATGTGATAACCATATGAATATGTACTTGCAAACTAAATTTTATATTTTTTCGAATTTTTTTACTATTTTTTTAGATAGGTAGAATTTTGATGGTCCAGAATTTTCAGAAAACACTGATTTTTCTACCTATCTAAAAAAATAGTAAAAAAATTCAAAAAAATATAAAATTTAGTTTGCAAGTACATATTCATATGATTATCACATTGAACGGTTGGATCGACCGTTAGAATTTTAAAAGGTACCATATTGAGCCGTAGTACACTAGCCATCCATGCTATGCATAGCACCATGGCTCACTCAAATTTATATGTCAAGAGAAAGCCATTAGACGTGAGTTGTATTATTAAAATTTAAATTTATAATTGTGTTTTTCTCATATTCAAGTTACTGCGCTTATGCTCATCATCTGAGAGACTGAGCCTGAGGGGCCTCATTCTTTGAATTTGAATTTGAATTTGAATTTGATTATACGTTCGTTACATATTGTCACGAATCTTAAAGACACGTCACACATTACATGTTTGAGCTGGATTGTCTCAAATGGATGTTTGAATTTCATAGGTCTGCGCATTTGATTAACGAATTTATATTCATTGAATTTGTTAATTAAATCTAATCTATTGATAATATAAGCGAGACTTGAGAATCAGTCTTTCATTTCCGTGTGAGAGATCGTAGGTTCGAAATCCGAATATAAAATTTTATTGTGAATATTAAATAGTAGTGTGGCTTGACCTCCAACCTTTACTCAGAAAATAAGCACGACTTCTATCACTGAAATTTTTATTAATATCCTCCATTAAGAAAAATCAAGAAATACCCTCAAACTTTTTTTTTTTGTAAAATACCCCAACCATCGGAATTTCTGGCGGTTGCTACAATGTTTTTTTTTTTTTTTAAAGAATGTGACGTCCATATAAATACTTACTGAAAATACTTAATGGAAAATGAGAATTCATTTGATGTGTTTGTACCGTGATTATTATAGTAACTAATAATTTGTTATCCATCTTCTTAAATTTTTTTGGTAATGATCTGTTATAATCTGTTATACAATTCGTGAGCTTTGGAGGCAATATATCCCCTTCTATTTTAGGTAATGAAGCCGGGGGGCATTTATCTTCCAAAAAATGACAATAATCCCACCTTCCGTCCATCTGCTACAGTTAGAATTTTTATTGTATATTATGGATTTATGAAGAATAAGAATGGTATTGATATCCTTATTATGAAATTATGCGTGAGATTTGAATAGTGCACTTAGAAGCATTGTTTGGAATTTGGATGCATACATTCAGAACTTTGAGAGTTCAAAGCATCCATTCATCCAACATATTGGAGGCAATATATCTAGGATTTTTGTAAATAATTTTAATCATTTTTATCAATATATCGTTAGTGATAATTTGTTGCAGATCTTAAAAAAAACATTTATCAAACGTACCCATTAGATATTAAGCATCGTTTTGCTATTTTTTTAAACAAAAAATATAAAATGTTTTCTTTATGAAATCCAGGATAGATATTAAAAAAGTTGCTGCAATCGGAAGGAATGCAAATGTTGAAAGTTAGATTGATGATGTGAGTACTGAGTAGTGAGTAGCATGTGGCGTGGTCGCATAGAGCCATAGACAATGCCGAAAGAACTCCTGAGATATGAGAGGTCCCATTCCATCACCCATCACATATAAAACGCACCAACCAACCTCCACTTCGGATCCTCTGCGTTGCCTCACCTCACCATTTGAGTTTAAATTCGGATCCTTTGATTTGATTGTAAATAAAATTCGTAATCCGGACCAATTCAATTCAAACATTTAAAATATTTGCGCTAATAAAACTTAAAGGATGAGGTACCTTAGATGATACAAATTGCCACACCCCAATCCATATCCTCTGAGGTAATATTATATTTTTGTAGATCCGGACCGTATATCAAAATCCATACTAATTCGGGATGAGATCCCTTTATTATTAGTTGATATGATTGGACCCTCTGATCAAAATAATTAATTCTGTTTGAATTCGAATTGGTATGAATTCTGATCGGACGGTCCAGATCTAAATAAAAAAATTCTATTACATACATTTCTCCTTTAATTGTGACGAACTAATTGAACTAATTTTGTTAGGATGTGTGCGAGAATAGCGGGTCAAAGTAGGGGTGTCAATGGTATATTTTTAGCCGTTTATCCGACCCGTATCGTATTCGATAAGGCGGATATAGGTAAAGTTTTTTCTTCGTTAGCTTATTGGGTATGGGTAATAATTGTTTTTCGTTAACTAAATGGGTAAGAATATGTGTAATGATTATTTCGTACCCGTTACCCTATAAAGTAATTATAAAATCTAAAATTATTTATATTCAATTCAATTTTTAGTGCACTTAGATTTACTCTTCTATTTCAATGTCCTAAATTGTGTCTTTCTATTCCAGTGCACCAGGTTTGTATCTTTGATATATTTTTTCTTCCTTTTTCATTTTCTTGTCTTTTTACTCAATCGTAAGAAGGAATGTAAATTCTATAAGAATCTGGCTCACATAGTCACATTTCCACTTTAATTTTCACAGTGGCTATGCTCACTTTTGTTTTCAAATTAATTTCGAACTTTGCAATAAAAAATTATAATTGGTGAAAAAACAATTTAAATGGTTGTCTTATGTAATGAGTAAAATATAATTTGTAAAACATAATGAGTTTGATCTTTTATTCGTAAAATATAATAAAATTAATTATTATATTACTATTATCCGCTATTTACCCGCTACTATTTCGTTACTCGATAATATTAACGGGTAAGGGTAGAGTAAAATAAAGTTAATTTTTAATGGGTAAGGGTAGAATATGTATAAGATCAATTTTAATGAATATGAGTATGAAAATGACTTCACCCGACCCATACCGTACTCATTGACACCCCTAGGTCAAAGTTATAATTAACTTTTTTTTTTTGTTTTTTCCCCTAAATATTCCTTGAAAGTTCGAAGGACAAAAGGAAGTTATAATTATGCTGTGTACAAGTTTCCGTGCAACTGACTGCATCACTGCATGTGACCATTTCTCATACAAATGGAAATGGTTTCAAGCATGCAGCATTATGACTTGTCGCTTAATTACGTCATGTTCGGTTAAAATATAAAATTAGAGATTCATAAAATATATTTGACAAAGTAAATAGTGTTGATTTGATATTTTGAAAAGGATTTAAGATACTTTTAAGTTTCTTAATTTTCCACACTTTTTATCCTTATTACTTCACCATTACTTTAACATAATTTAGTGTTTCAGTTTAATTCTACTTCACATGCTGAATTCAAGAGGAATTTTGCACATAAAATTATGTTGTGTTATGCAGCCATAAATTAGATAAGTGAGAGAGTAAGAAGAAGATAGCACGCACCTCAAAAACATGTATATTTAACATCATGTTCACATATGAATTTTCTGGCATGCACAATGTTCATCGTTACTTCATTTTTTAGTTACTGTAAGAAAATTTTAATGAATCATTTTTTCAATGAGTAACAATATTATTTTCATACTTTTTAATAATATAAGTTGTAAATAATTTAATCATCAAGTATAAATATTTTTTATAAATATAACCAAAGCATAGGTAACTAATGCAATCATCACTTATCTGACATAATAAAACAATCTATGAAAATAAGTATCTTATACACATTTTTTATTTAGAACTATTATGCTACGGTTCCACGGTGCTACTCGTAGCATAGAGGGCCTCCGTGCTACGACTCAATATTTGAGTTTTTAAAATTCTAACGGTCGATCTGAATCGTTCAACATGATCTCCATATGAATATGTACTTGCAAACCAAATTTTATATTTTTTAGAATTTTTTTACTTTTTTTTAGATAGGTAGAAAATCATTTGATCTGAATGCTACAGAATTTTCAGATCAAGTGATTTTCTACCTATCTAAAAAAATTCTACCTATCTAAAAAAATAGAAAGAAAATTCTAAAAAATGTAAAATTTGGTTTGCAAGTACATATTCATATGGAGATCATGTTGAACGGTTCGGATCGACTCTTAGAATTTTGAAAACTCAAATATTGAGCCGTAGCACGGAGGCCCTCTATGCTACGCGTAGCATATTAGCCAGATTCACTTGAGCGTTCTTGAAGATATTTGTGCAAATTAAAAGTGAGAAAGTTCGACTGTTGCATAGAAACATTATCGTTTCGCATTTTTTCTTGAAGTTTGAACAATCATCTGAATCGTTCAATGTGATCTTTATACGAAAATGTACTCAGAGATTGAATTTTATATTTATAGAATTTTCTTACTATTTTTTAAAATAGATAGAAAATCATCTGATTTAAAGATTTTAGACTATTCGAAAGTAGTAATTTCTATTTATTTAAAAATATAGTAATTTTTTTTAAATGTAAAAGTTGATCGGTAAGTACATTTTCATGTGGAGATTATGTTGAACAGTTCGGATTGACTACTTGAACTTTAAAAACAGAGATATAAATCCATAGTCATAACGATCCGAATCGTTAAAACTTAACAAATGTATTGTTAGTGCTGCTAAAGTTCCAATTATATGGAATTATGAACATATATACCAACTGTAAATTATTCTCTCCTAAAAATATCATGCAGTAATTTGCAAAAATTATAGAAAATGAACGGCGGTGAATGCTGGGTTGTGCACACGCTAAAAGAAATCAGCAAATTAAAATTCGTGATTTTACTATTTTTTTTTCCTTTGAATACAAGTAATTAGGCACACATAATTCGCAATCACATTCCGAAAACTATAATTGATTAATCTAGTTTCTACTGAAACTGAATTCCGATTCTGTATTTTATAAGCATTATACGATGACTGAGACTAATCTTGGAGTCCAAGCAGGGACAGATTTACAGTTTTGGCAATGAAAAAGTAGTCTTGGCTTCAAATGCATTGCACCTCCGCTGCTGCTCTGCTCAATTCATCATAGTCTGTTTGTCTTTTCTTTTACCAACGGCTATTTACTGGCCCAGCTGTCTAGGTACCACTAATCCGGATCCCCTCAAGTAACTTAGAGTTTGAATTTCAATCCGGACTGTCCCATCAGAATCTACACGAATATAAAAGGGGTGTTGTAAATTATATGACTGGTCAGATTAGTTTGAATTCTGATCGAACAGTTCGGATCCAAACTCAAACTTTGAGTTACTTTAAGGGCGTGCTCTAGGAGGTACGTGAGGAAAAGGAAGCGGAGCGGAGGGAAACTATGTACTGACCGGATCTGACCATGGTCGTTTACTTGCTTCAGAATGGTGAATTTCAGAGGTGAGTGAAAGGGAGAGAATGGAAGAAGGTGAGTTTTACATGGAAATTAAGCCAAAAAAATAACAATTTTGTCACCTCCAATTTGGGGTGTAGAGAAGGTGAACTAGACGCCTACACTCCCCTTCTTTTTCTTTCTTTTCCTTTAATAAGCACTTTCTAGAACACTCCCTCGGGGCCTATTCGTTTGTCACGGTATTACACGGAAAGGAATTTTACGGGAAGGTAATTTACTTTTGAAAAAATGAGAACCCAAGAATACGGATATGCACGTGATTGATTACGGAAATATGCTGAAATTAATATTTGGTTGTACCGTGAAATTAGTTGTGAGAAATCTTAATTTATTATAAATATATGTTTTTTTACTTAAATTTCTCACCTTTTTAAAATAAGAAAAAAATTGTAACAAAAATAATTAGACCAATAATACAATGTAATTTTTTTTTATGTAATTAGTGAAAAGGAAATCGTTGTCCAAATCTGGACCGGTTAGTCCCACAAATAATGAGAAAATAGAAAAAAAAAAATTTATATAGTTGGAACTCATGTGCTTAATGTGTTTAAACACTGAGAGAGGAGAGAGAATAACTTAGAGTGGGAGAGAGATGGGAAAATGAAAAATTTGAGTCGGACTCAATTAATTTTTTCTCATGATTTGATCTAGGGTTGGGAAGAAATAAGAAGAAAAGATGAGGAGATTTCGGATGAAATTGGCTTGCTGTAACGAGGTCAAAATTATTATCTAATCTCATCTAATTTCTTTTGGGAATGAATATGCTGAACAAGTCCTTAGAAAATGAGTCTGGATCCACTGAACAAGCCCTTAAGGCTATGCTCCAGAAACAATGGCGTAGAGGGGGAAAGAAAGGGAAGGAAGGGATCAATGCTAATTTCACTCTTGCTACACCCCGATTTGAAGGTGACAAATCTCACAACTTTTGTACAGCGAACTCATACTTTTTCCCCTCCGCTTCTCCTCCGATTTTTCTCTTCTGAAGCAAGGGAACAACTCGGTCAGGTCTTGTCTGCTGGCCTTTCCCCTCCGCTCCCTTCCCTTCCCTTTAATGAATGATATTTCTTCTCTTTTGGAGCACAGCCGAAGAATTTGCTTTCTCTGCATTAATGTATTGTTTGAGTTAATTTTTGAACTGTTCGATCAAAATTCGGGTTAATCTGGCCTACACCTATAACGCATGGGGTTCTTTAATAGTAGTGCGAATTTAAATCGGACGGTTCAGATCTTAACTCAAAATTTGAGTTGACTCAGAGGATACGAATTCCATTAATTGTACATATATTTTAAAAGCATTTGGAGCTAACCTGTTGTTTAAATCTGCTGAGACGAGAAGTTGACTGTTGACACTTGAAGCAATAAATGAAATCTGAAACGACTCAACCCATTAATTAAAATTAATTTATGCTAGGACAACTTAACTTTTGGAGTTATAATATAAATGGAACCTGCGTTGGTTGCATTATCAAGAGGCAAAAGGGACAGACAGAGAGACTTGAGTATTCAAGAGAGAGAGAGAGAGAGAGAGAAATTGAATTTGTTAATTCAACGCAGCATTGAACCCTCCCAAATCAATCATATCTGTTATTGTTTTGGTTGACAAGTCATTATCTGTTATTTCTTAACGTTGAAGGGTGGAAATAATCTCCGGTGGAAAAGTGAATGTAATCTAGTCCAGTCAGGCAGTCACTAAAAATGCAATGCCAATACTTTGAAAATTCAAAACTCATTTCCTCCTAAACACATACTCTAACTGTTCTTGATTTATTTTTTTTCAAAAATTTAAATATACCAGTGCAGATTCTGGAGTAGCTAGTAGTATGTACTATACAATAGATAAACGTGCGTTCTAATTATTTTTTTAGGACAGAACAAATAATGACTCGAGATGTTTAAACTGGTAAAGTTTGAATTATGTAATAGAATAGTTAAGTGCGCATTAAACAATATGATCTAGATATCTATTATAAAAAGTCAAACGTATATCTTGTGATTTTGCATTATAAATTTAGAAAAAAATAAGATAATTACTGACAACTATCAAAAATTCAAAATACGTATAACAATTAACAATAGTCGTTTCATACTAAAATAGAAAAACGTGCATGATACGATAGCAATGTATATTCCATGGAGACCGACATAAAAAAGTCTAAATTCCTTTATGCTCATCTCACTCAACAACAAAAGAATAAAAGTCGGAAAAATAGGACTCCTGTTGTGATGCTTCAACTACCTGCAAGCGACATTAATTTATATATAGACCGTGTCCAACATGAAATAGGTTGTAACGTAAAAGATTTCAGCCAGGTTATTATCTCAAAGCAGCCACCAATTATGAAACAGTTAGTGTTGGAATTTGTAGTTGTTTCAAGGGTCTATTGGTAAATCGGTATTAGAGAATAGACTAGAGATTTATTTGTAAGATTGTAAGGTCCTATATAAACCCAAGAGGTTAATCAATAAAGTATTTTTTAGCAAATCATTTTTATTTGGTATCAAAGCTGAAACCCTAACCCTAGCCACCTCCCACCCGCCAGCCGCCGCCTCACCCATCACCGTCGCCGCTGCCGCTCCGCCTCCCTCCCTTCGGCCACCTCTTTCCCTTCGGTCGCCGCCTCCCTCTTCACCCAGCCGCCGCCCTTCTTCGTTTGTCCACCGGCTGAAGCAAGCCCGAGTGGGGGGCGATACCCCACATACATCGATAAAGGAGGGAAGGATGAGGTGATCAAGATCCGATCTTGATGGATCGAAGGATCAAGATCTGATCAAGAAAATGAGGAAGATCGGCAATCGATCTTTAGAGATCGTGAGAGGATCCAGACTCGTGCGATCGGTGTAAGGAGATCAAGCACGGGTTGGAAAGATGGAGACAACCTTAGCCAAGTTAGATGAGAATGAGATGAAGGCTTTGATCAGATTCATGAGGGCATCCGAGGTCTCGACATCGAGACAAACACCGACGAAGCTAGATCTCCCACCAGTGGACATGAAGCTAGATGGACCAAGGACCTACCTGAGCTGGTCACGACGGATCACATGTGCCTTAGCAAGAAAACGTCTCGATGGCTTTCTGACAGAAGAGAAGAAAGAGCCACAACAGGACACAGCTGAGTGGGAGGATTAGAAAGCTACACACATGTTGCTGTACACCTGGTTGCTCAACTCGATGGTCCAGTCGATTGTCGTGACAATTGATGGCATTCAGAGTGTGTAGGACATCTGGACCAAACTACAGAGGACCTATGCGGGGGGCTGAGAACAACATGCGTGTATTCCAGATCAAGCGAGAGATAGATGCGGTGGTTCAGGGAGACAGGACGATCCAAGAGTATGCCATATATCTAGAGAGACTATGGGCAGACTATGATCACTTCTTGCCGAGAACTAGTTGCAAGGATCCAAAGTGCAAGAGTGGAGAGATCCGCTCTCAGGAGAGGACTATGCAGTACTTAGGGAAACTCAATCCAGCGTTTGATCAGAGGAGAGCAGTGTTCCTGGCCCAGACGAAGATCCCCCCACTCGAGGAGGTAATTACGACTATGATGCAGGAGGAGAGTCACATGAAGTTGCACTCCGAGGCTAATGAAAGTGCAGGGATGCGTTCAGTATTGGTAGTCTCAAACTCGGGTATAACAAGGGTTCAGGGGGAGACTCGCAGGTGGTACAACTGCGGAGAAGTGGAGCACTTGAGCAAGGCTTGTCCTAGGCCACCCAAGGAGAGAGATACAAGTGGACGTGGACAGACCGGAGGCCGTGGTGGTCGTAGAGGTGGTAGAGGTGCTCAGTCTGGAGGTTATTGGGCAAATCTGACTGTGACAGAGGAAGAGGAAGAGGCAGTGCATGCCTTCACTGAGGAGGATCAGGAGCTCCTTGAGATGTTGAGGAAAAAGAAGTTGGCGAGTGATAGGGGCAAGAAGCCCATAACTGAGGAGGGCTCCACATTGTCATCATCCAAGGGTAACTTTGCTACTTATGCTCACTCAGACAAAGGTACTCGTGATACTCATGCTCTTGCTTCCATATCTACCACAAGATCACTAGAATGGATAGTGGATTCTGGTGCATCTCGACATGTCACGGGGGCTTGTTGTGAGTTATCTTCCTATACTCACCTAACAGCCCCAGAGAACATCCAAACAACTGATGGCACAACACAGTCTGTAGTTGGTAAGGGTACAATTAGATATACCGATTATGTGACTTAGTCCAATGTGTTGCATGCTCATTCTTTTCCAGTAAACTTCTTATCCATTAGTGTCATTATACTCCAACTAAAGTGTGTTGTTTCCTTTGATATTCCCAAGGTGATTTTTCAAGAGAAGGGGACTAGCACGTGGCGTAGCGGGCTGTGGTACTTGGACCAAGAGGGGATGAATTCAGCACTGACATCCATGGTTCAGAAGACAGGTGTGGGAGGATCTAGTAGGAGTGTGGAAGATGAGTTGTTGTTGCATCATTAGCGCATGAGACATTTTTCTTTTGGAGTTTTGAGTCTTTTGTATCCGTCTTTGTACGAAAAGGCTAATAAACAGAAACTTGTGTGTGATGCGTGTGAGTTTGACAAGCATACCGAAGCTCTTATGTAAGCTCGGGTAATAGGAGTTCTGGTGTTTTTGATTTGATTCACTCAAATGTATGGAGACCTTGTTTCACAACTTCTATGAATGGTTAGACATTTTGTGACTTTCATTTATTATTTTTCTCGTGTTATTTAGTTATATCTGATGAAAAACAAAAGTGATGTGCTTGTTTACTTAAGAGATTTTCACAAGACAATTCAGACTCAATACGGGACAGTAGTGAAGGTATTGAGGTCTGATAATGAGATATAGCGGAAAGGAAAAACAAATACCTCCTGGAGGTAGGTGTATGATGATCTCGATGAATGCCCCAAAGCACTTGTGGGGGCAAGTTGTCTTGACAGCCGCCCAATGATCAACAGAATGCCCTCAAGAGTGGTAGAGTGGCAGACTCCATGTGAAATGTTGAAAGGTGATAATGGAGGAATTCTTCCATTAAAGGTGTTTGGATGTGTATGCTTTGTGAAAGACAACAGACCAACAATGCGGAAGTTGGATCCCAGAGCTGTGAGGTGCGTCTTTGTGGGCTACTCAGTCACGCATAAGGGTTATGTGTATTGGAGCCCGGTGGAGAGGCAATTGTTTGTAAGCATGGATGTGACTTTTCGAGAGTTTAAGCCATACTACTCACTAGATGTGACCTCACCCTTTGATGACTCGCTCGATACTGGATGTATGAGGCGAAAGGGGAAGAGTAGTGATAGTGAGAGATTGGTGAATGTGGGTCAATCCAATGTCCTGTCGTGAGGGAAGAATCGGCTGAGGATGAGCCGGAAAATGAGGAAATACCACAAGGTGGTGGGACTCAGACTTATGGGGAGCTGAGAGTGTATCAAAGGAGGAGGAAGCAAGATGCGGGAACTATGTCTACACCGCTCGAGGTCAACGTGCCACACAGTCCCTTGTCTCGGCCTACTCCGACACCTGAAGCACCTATAACACCCACCTCAGATTTAGTTGATTCAGGTGATATGTTTCATCTCTCTTCTTCTCTCACGGCATTAAGGAGGATTGAGGGCTACTGTGATTCTGACTGGGCTAGTTGCGCAGATGATATAAGGTCCACCTCAGGGTATTGTATCTTCATAGGGGGTAATTTGGTCTCTTGGAAGAGCAAGAAGCAGTCAGTGATAGCAAGGTCGACCGCGGAGACCGAGTACCAGACCATGGCCTTGGGAGTGACCCAGTTGTTGTGGCTTAGAGCTCTTCTAGTAGAGCTAAAGATGGACCGAGGAGATCAAATGAAGTTGTGGTGTGACAACAAGTCAACAATCAGCATTGCCAACAAACTAATGCAGCATGACAGGACCAAGCGAGTCCGGATCCCCTAAAGTAACCCAATTTTTGAGTTTTGACGTGTACGGTGCCTATTCGGTGGTAGCGCAGGGGGCCAGTATTATTTGTGGGGTCCAGGTTCTTTAAGATTCGTGTTAGAGCACCTTGGACGGTTTGGATCAAAACTCAAAAATTGGGTTACTGCACTGGATCTGAATTCGGACCAAGCACGTTGAGATCGATAGGTTCTTCATCAAGGAGAAGCTAAATGGTAAACTATTGAAGCTAGGCCACAATCTAACAGGGGATCAAGTGGCAGACTGTCTTACCAAGAGACTTAGCTCAGTAGACATATCTAGATTGTGTTACAAGATTGACTTAGTGGATATCTTTCACCCATCTTGTGAGAGAGTGTTGGGATTTGTAGTTGTTTCAAGGGCCTATTGGTAAATTGATATTAGAGAATAGACTAGGGACTTATTTGTAAGATTGTAAGGCCCTATATAAACCCAAAAGTTAATCAATAAAGTATTTTTTTAGCCAATCATTTCTATTGTTAGTTTTATCGAATTTATTATATTGAGGCGCTTTTAAAAATATAATTCGTAGCATTCCCTCGATTCAAGAGTTGCCGCAGAGACTACCATCCTACTTCACATCAAAAGCAATTATTTTACCAAGGCAAAAAGATGGCTAACAAGTTCAAAATTACACAGCTCAGCTAACCACATAAGATTTAGGATTATAACAACTCTATAACGGCATCCATTGCTGGCGAACCACCTAGCTCTAGTAGCGCTAGAGCAAGCTCACACTCATGCCAACCCTTGAGCCCAATAGCTAGTTTCCTCAATGTACCGACTTTCACATGTTGCACCCAAGCCGGCGCAAACCTGACGATCAGGCCCACAAAACACGACACATGGGCCTTCCACATGGCAGGATCACAACCTAGCATTACACGCCCATCCAAAACCCGGGCCATGAAATCCATGTGAGTAGCAATCAAGCGTGCACGCCTTTCAAAACTCCCTAATTTAAATACAGCTGTGTGGGCCCTGGTTCCCCATACAAGCGAGATTGAGAAAAACATCAGGTAAGAAACGGCATAACCTTCTAAATTGCAAGAGATGGGGCTGACGTGGCCGGATCTTTCCTGACTCGATGACAAAAGAATCGTTGGTACTGTATCCTCAAACAACACCTGTACCAATAAAGAGCGCCCTGCCACACACAACAGGCTTGCACCCAGTATTGCCACATGGCGAGCTGCACCAACAGCAGCTGCAAAGGAAACCCGTCCAGATTTCAACCGCGCAGGTCCGCTTGAGGCCCACTCATCAGCCATCTTTCGAGACCACTCCAGCACCAGCTTGAATATCAGCTCACTGATAAAGTGTGTGTCATAAAATGTGCGACAAGTCCGCAAGAACAAAAAGCCAGGACGAAGGTTAGCATTATTAGCCAGAGACTGGCCGAGAAGGCCGGTAACACCACGGGGGGAGGAGATAGAAGAGCTGTCCCTGGAGGTGGGGCCCAGGAATGCCTCGAAGCAGCTGTGTGTAAGCTGTGCAATGGCATCTTTGTCTCGAACAAAGGGCGACCTGGTGCAGGAGAGGATTATGAAGTGGTACCAGCGAGGGGCTTTCTGACTCCACAAGGCACCAATTATGGGCATGCTTGGCCAAGCACAGCCCTCAGCACAGGTCTCCAAGGCCTGGCCCACAACACCTCGACTGTACTCTGAGCTCTTGTCTAACTTAAAGGTGATTGTTAGACTCACGAGTGCTGCCATTGGTAGGGGGAGCATTGGTGGCAAGCCTCCTGAAATAGAACACAGTATATATTACAAGCTGAGAATGAGGTTTTTGGTGCCTGACTTCCTTTGTAATGTATTCCATGTTCAGTTCCCCTCCCTGCATACCCCTCACCCCCGTGTGTGCACACCCACAAGATAAAAATGAAAAATTGTATATATAATTAAAATAAGCAAGCAGAATATATAACAAAACAAAATATGTACTTACGTGGGTAACAGTTCTGAATGTGAACCCCTGCACGAGCCAGGATATCCTTCACCTCTGCCTCAATTAAATGGAGAGATTTTTCAGGATTGGGCCAATCTATACCGTTCATGGCAACGTTTGGCCAGATCCCACGAGTAATCTCAGCCGAGAAGTAACTCACAATCCCGGCAAGAGAAGCTGGAAAGAAGTCCACAAGATCCCTCAAACCTGTAAATTATAACCGTTCCAGCTCAGTTTCATTTTTGAGAGAGGGAGAAAGAGGGAGAGGGAAGGACGGCATTCAAAATCACCTATCGTCAAGTCACGGGAAGACAGCCGTCCATAGGCACATGCAGTCAAAACAGCCTCTAGAACAAATGGTATGGCCTCCAACACCTCCCAAGCAGGAACCAATGGCCTTGGGAGTGCATCCTCTGACACACTACCTGATGACCCACTCATGCTGCTACTTGAGGTTGTTGTCGTAGTGGTACCTGTACCAGTCCCTGTACCTGTAACTGTACTACAAGATGCTGCAACTCCGCTGTTATTCATCTTACGGCAAATCATATTCAAGATCCTGTTTGCCAACTGGTGAACTGGGCTCCTGTTGCACAGGCCTGAGAGAACTGAGGCCACACATGCCTGATTCTGGAAGTACCAAGCACGTAATTTTGGGAAAGAATCAATGTACACCGAGTGGAGTGGTAAATCATGAAAAGGATTGGTACTGCCTGTACTGTTACTACCACCCACTGTTGTTCGATTAGCGCCTATACGGCTATTTCGCAATAGGAGGAGGTAATCAAGGTTCAGATCATGGCGAACTAGGCCTGCTCGGCCAGAGACTGTGCTTGTTTGGGCTGGTGCATAAAAATTATATAGGCGGAGCAGGAAAAGAAATGCAAAGGAGAAGACTGAGTAGACGGAGACCTCTTCTCCACTGCTGGATCGGTAATTATGAGGTGGTGGAAATGAACCAAAGACTTCACACAGTGGCATCAAAATTGCTGCTACTTCTGGAACCTGAGAATGAAAATTAGATTGATTGAGTCAAAAGAAAATGGAAATATTGAAATTTTCATACTGTACCTATGTTGGGTTCCTTACAACTATGTTCAGTCAGTACTGAGATGGATACCTTGTTCGAGTCATCTTTTTTTTTGTGTTAAGTAGGGTACATATATAAATAAATTATGGTCAAGGACAATCTAGTACCAGACCTTGAGAGCCAACTTTCCAGTAGAAAACCCACAATGAGCAGCATGCTTTACTAGTAAGGACCTGCCCAGATACTGGGGCAGTCAATGTGTACACATTCTCAGTCATTAGTTCTGGACTATGAAGTAACAATTTGATCCCAGGGTTTTTTTGACTTATTGGGCTTCTGTTTTGCATTTTGTCAATATATCCTCTTCTTTCTCCTTTCTCAAATCTCAATTTAATTCACCAATTCTGACCAGCATACAGAATTAAAAACACTCGAATGGACTAATAACAATGGCGATAGAAATAGTGATAAAAAGCTCACCATGCCATACAGTGAAAGAATATGAACAGAATCGACATGAGAAAGGCATGATAACACTGCATTCAGCATATGCATATGAGTCAAGTAATGATTTGCATCCCCAGTTCCTGGAGAACCAGGTGGCATCGGAGGAGATAACAACTTCACTGCTATACGCACTACAGTTTCCTGGAAAATCACCAGATCGTAAAAGCCTAATGTAAATTATATTTGGTACAAAAACCCAAGCAGCCCAACCTCATTTCTTAAGATCAATCAATTAATAAAATCCAAAGAGATGCCACTAACCTGAATGCCAAGCTTTTAAATATTGTGTTTTATCATGGCTATATTTTGTTTTATACTAATAAGAGAAGGTCCAAATGATAATATCATGTCATTATTGGCTCATATGAGTTGGTAAATTTCTTTCCACCTCTTTATTCATCTTACAATGATTCAAAACAGAAGGAATAGCAAAACTTGAAGACTCTCATTGATATGTAGAACACATAGCGGCTTGGATCTACCATTTTGACACACGAAAGCATAGTTTGAATTATTTGTATTTCAGCCAAAATACACATGTTTTTACAATAGCCTAACTTATCCCCATTCTCAGTGGATTAGAGTTATCCCCAAGTTATCTCACACCCAAACCGAGCCTAAGGATTATATTATATTATATTATATTATTTAGCATAGCTGGTATAGTATTCATACTTGATAATGCTATACAAAAGAGGAAAAGTTTGTTTCAGACATGCCAGTATTATGATTTGTCAACACTTTATTGTCGTTAAACTGCTAAACACAGAACCACTGCTAAATGTACATTAAAAAGTACCTGAATATTCCAACCACGAGTCAAAGAAGCGCCACATAAGATCTTTGAAGCAGCCGATCTCTCTTCCTCTGATCCATTCAATGCTAAATGATTCAATTTCTCCAGCTCAGCTACACTAAGAAAGGTTTAAAAGACCAATCCAAAGGAGTAGCAAGTCAAGACCGACAAAACATAATTAGCGACAGTAAGAATAGGAACTCATAATGTCATTCTGTTACCTTGGTGCTGGAGTTGCTATAAGTGCACTTTGAAGAGACCCAGAAAGAGGGGCTCCTTGCATGAAGTTCGACCAAGGGGAGTCTTGAATTAGCATCGAGTTCTGATCTTTTGTGGCCAAGCATGGAGATACATACCCCGGCCAAAAATATGCAGATGTATCAATCAAGTCTCTTGCAATGCATGCTTCTACCACAAGATGCAACAAATTTCCGACTGCAATATAATAATATGTATAAAACCAATTGGAATTCAATCTGAATACTACCCAAAAAGTAAATAATAGCCCTACCATTAGTATGCTAATAGGTATTACAATCTTAGATGGGCCTTACCAGTACCAAGCAGTATGAATCTTCTGGACATGACCGGTAACAGTACAAGGGGAAACAAAAGGAAATAACTTAATGTTCATGGCTCAATCAAACCATATTCAGGCATAAGCACACGTAAATAATGCAAACAGGAAAATAAAAACAATAAAACCAAAATAAAATTAATTATATAGAGATCTATTGTGAGAATCATGAAAATAAAAACCTGCTCTTGTAGAAGAGTCATTAAGACCCATCATCCCAACGCTACTGGTTCCAGCCTTAAAATCTCTGACAAACTTGGCAGCCTTTGAAGCAGCATCATTAGCTGCATTAGCCACCGATTGTGGTGGCGAGAGCAGACTATTGAACTGCCCCAAGGACTGGAGACAAGCCACCAAACCCTGCTTTCTGGAAGCAACCCCGGTTCCTTCAGCGAGTATTCTGTCACTCTCTTCTTTCAGAATTGATACAATTGATAAGGGAATGATAGCCAATAGCATACATAGCCTTGAGTCGAGTTGAGGAATGGGTCCCTCTATTGGTTCTTTATCCTGGTTTACGTAACAAGAGATGCCAAGTATATATAAGTAATATTTGAAAACCAGACCTGGTTTTAATAGGTAGTATTATAGAGTTACACCAGGTTGTGTCTCAATAATTTACTTGAAAAAACTGTCAATAGTCCGATTTAACTTGAAAACCTGAAGAACTGTATTTGAAGATACAATAGCATCTTTTGGTTCACTATCACGAAAATAGAAAATGCATAAATGAGTAACAAAATAACTAAAAAAGGATGGAAATCGGTGGAATATCCATTTCTTTCAAAAAAAAAAAAAAACTAAAAAAGGAAAGTTGTGCCAACCCGCTGGAGGAGTCGAAGACCTGAGATCCATAGTGCCTGGAAGGTCTCCTGCCAACTAGCCTGATTGATTATATGTAAGGTTATGGTCGATTCTGATACAAGAGTGAAGAAACAATAAAAAGCGTCAGATTTAGACATTTAGTACTAATTACCAGTAAAAATAGAGTTTGGTAAATGTACTAACATTAGCATTAAGGCCGAAATGCTAATGGTTCAACTAACAGCTTTTCACTTCTGAACGATCGATACAAGTTGTTCAATTTAATCTACAAATCAAAATCTTGTAATAAATCAAGTTTAACTACTTTTAGAATTTCTGCAATCTTTTTTTTTGGATTTTGGAAAGATAGCCCTGTTTGATCTGCAAACATTTATAATTTTCTTTATTATTTTTGAGCTATCTTTCAAAAACTTGAAAAAATAGGAAAAAAGAAAATAGTAAAAGTTGGGTCCTGTAAGATTTTGATATGTAGATTAAATTGAACTTGGATTAACCGTTCAGATTTGAAAAGACATAATTTGAATGTTAATGTTAGTACATTAGCAAAACTCAAGAAAAATAAAATGACAATAATAATATAATAAAAATAATAAAAAGTAACATCACCAATACTGAAAGTATCAAATGCACTGCCACCTGCCTTTTGTAAGTCAATTTAATAAGTCACAGTTTTGTAAGGTTATGGCACAAAATTCTTCTAAAAAAAAAAAAATGATACAAAATGCCTGAATGCAAAGCACCTGTTAGAAGTTCAAAAGCAGCTACAGGCATAAGAGTCTTCCCCTCCATGCAACTCTCCAATAAAATATCGATGGAAATCCAACAACCACTTTTTCCGGCACCAGGGAGGAGGGACATAGGGGAATTAAGTGACCCGATATCAATCATATGCCCCAGGAGGTCACGCTTGTTTGGCTTGTATCCCAAATTCATGGCCTTCTGTATATTTGAGAACAGATTCTCAAGGAGATGGTTTATAGATGCCAAGCTTTTTGAGGATAGTTTGTGGGCCTCGATAAAACGAAGCCTCTGGAGTAAACCATTGAATAGCTCAGGCCTAACCTAGCACAAAATTAAAATTAGAAATGGGATACAAAAAATCAAGAATATTTTATCATTCAACAAGCTCCGAAGTATGATAGGTAACCCAGTTCAAATGGTTCTTTTATTTTCTGTTCTAATGACAAAAAGGTTCTTGGACAATTAAATTTTAATGTAAGGATGCACGGCAGTGTGCAAACAGAAAATGAATTGTGCCAAGTACCACACAAGAACCACTGGACCAGACTTGTTTGTAAATTATACAGTTAATGCTACTTAGGAATTGAACAGTACTTCTCTCACAAAGTAAATCCAACAGCAACATAAAATAATAAAAACTGACAAGTACAAGAAAATGTAGATATATATGATTGATATGATATTTACATGTTTAGATGAGCCAGTCGTAGTAGAACCTGTATCCTTTTATTTGAGCTCATATTTTCAACGACTTCAAATGCAGTGAAAGTATTAGTTCGTCTTAGCTGATCTTTTTTATCTGATCCACCTTTCACGTCTAGATCCACACATTGATTACCTTCATTCATGGTCCTATCTTTGGATGCAAAAGGAAAGCCCCAATCTTCAAGAGAAGAATCAATCAAGGCAGTTATTGCATTCACAATGAACAAAACAAGAGTTGTTCCAAAATAAACTCTTTTGGCTCGGTAGGCATTAGAGAGCTGTAAAGCATCATCCATGGATTTCGTAATCCTGTGGTAAGCATGTATTAAGACAAGTTATTCTAAGAATTTGTTTAAGATATGAAGATTAATAAGCTGAAAGATTCAAGTATGACATCTCACAAAGCAATATATCCCAATGCCTATAAGGTGTCATTTGACAAACATATTAAAATCATATACAGTAGTAGGGACTCATTGCCCTTGCAAATTGATGACAAATTAAGAATTACGTAAAATTCCGGGCTTTGGGCTAATTCCAGGTTAAAATACCACTTAAAACTATTATTGTTGTTAGAAAAAAGAGGTACAGTAGAATGGTGATAGTTACTTGTTTATTCAATAGTAAACTCTATTAAGTTTAAAACCCCCAGAATCCGTACAAAGAACAGTGTTTTGCAAGTTGGAACCAGAGAGTTATAGTCGCACGAATAAAAAATTAAATATCGAATATTTCTTACTTTTGCCTGCAAAGCCCAGTTTCTAGTAAAGGCGAAGAGAGAGCATATCTTCTCATTAGCTCCAGGTAAAGTCTATATGCCTCTGGCTGTGCTCTTCGGTGCAGAATCAATCTGAAAAGTACCAAATAAATAGTAAAAACCCCTAAAAACATTCAATTTGGGAATTCAATCCCCAATAGCTGATAGGCAGGATAATTTATTTTTCAATGTTTTCTTGAAGTCCATAATGCACCTACGGACCTACATAGATGCTAATTGAAGGGTCCTTACATCCATTCTTTGGTGTGCCTTATTCTGAATTGCATTTGCTGTAAGTGATTGATTTTGTATTTGGAAAGAAATTAAAGGGGCTGTTTGTTTTTTTAGAAATTAATGGGCTAGATTGCTAATGTTTAAAATATAAAAAAGCTACTTGAGCTTGATGTGTTCAATCAGTGAAATTCACAAAATTTGGTTTCTTGAAGTACAAGTTATAGTAATTCGTTTTTGTAACAAACGCAGAGGGAGCTCAATCCATTTTGTTTAGCACCAAGAAACAGGGAATGGGATGCTAAAACTCAAATTTGTTGGACGAATTTTTAAAGCTGGAACATCAAGGACTAAGTTGCAAATGTTACCAAAGGAAGAAACAGAACACAAAAACTTGAAATCCCCTCCTCTAGTCTCACCTGGGGGTGAGCAAAGCAAGTATGTGATAAGGGTACACTAGCCTACTCGCCATAGCTTGATCGAGGAGTTTCCACATGGAAGGTGAATTGTGAGAGAAACAGAGATTAGAGACCAAAATCGACGCCAGCTCAGCATTAGGGAACCCTACAACTAGGCCCTCTTTCTCGTCAGAGACGCAGCATCCTGCCAACTCGACCGCACGCAGCAGCGGCGGATGGCCGCGAGCTTCCGACGCTTTCACCGCCTCCATCACCCGCCGCTCCAAATCGGTGGTGGCGGAGGAGACAGCGGAGTTCGCCTGAGGGTCATCGGAAGGTAATAGCGTTAGCATGTGACGTTGGTGAATAAAACAAGTGACGATGCGTCGAACCGCCGAAGCAATCAATCTATCCTACAATAAGGGTATGGTTTTCCCGATTCCTATTGGAGAACACAGAAAAAAAAAATCGGGGAGGAGAAAAGAAATTCAAGCTAGAGAGTTCAATCGTTTTGGTTACACCCGGTGTATGATGCCAGTGATGCCTTCTCTCACGTGGAAGTGGGACATGATTGTCCGAAATTTTTATTAATAGAAATAATAATAAATTAATGTCAACATAGAACAAAGAATTCGTCAGATTTCCAAATCTAACAAAGACGTTACTTTTCGTAACGTCCAGGGACGTTATCAACGGTAACGGCCCGATTAACTAAGATGGAATCGCTAATTGCAGCTGCTAAGGGCTAGCCGTTGAGAACGGTAACGTCCAGGGAGAAAAGAAAAAAAAAAAAAGCTGTGGCCGTCGCCAACGATGACGGCCTGCGCAAAAAAAAAAAAATAACTCGAGGCCGTTGCCAACGATAACGTCCAGACTCAGAAAAAAAAAAAAAAAAATTTTGAGGCCGTTGCCAACAATGACGGCCAGACCTCTTATTTTCATTTTCCGTCAAATAAAAGTTTGTTTGGGTATCAGTATTTAAAGAGGTCAATTCAAAAGCCTTCATCTTATTATGCCTCAATCCGTTGGTCATACTTTAATTTCCAATTTATCAGTATAAGTACCTTTGTTTGAGAACAAGTATCCTCTCCATTACTGTAAAAGATTCCCTTCACTTTACGGATTGAGATTAACTCTCAGCCGCTTTGAGATTCGGGCTAACACAGGGGCAGTATTATTGGGCTTTGAGATTTGTGCCAAGTTAAAAAGAATAGTCCAGATCCAATAATTGTAAAAGATTCCCTATTACGGTACCGGTGAGGATGTGAATTCTTTGTTTGACGGGGTTATGCTTAACAAAAAGTACCAAAAAATAAAAAAGACAGTAAAATAAGAGGTATGGCCGTCATCGTTGGCAACGGCCGACTTGCTAATAGTTGCCACAAGTCAACTTTATTCCATCCATCATAAATCAAAATATAAAATAAAAGTAAAGTGTGATTTTGAACTTCTAGTTGTTATATTTAATCAAGTTTCATTTAATCTCGGTCTTAACTAATTCTTAAAGATTATTTCCTTAATATTCAGACTTAATTCAAATTGGTGTTTCAATTAGTAACTACTGATTTACATAATGTCAAACCTTACATTATTTGTTACAATCATCAAATTTGACATTATGTAAATCAGTAGTTACTAATTGAAACACCAATTTGTATTAAGTCTGAATATTAAGGAAATAATCTTTAAGAATTAGTTAAGACCGAGATTAAATGAAACTTGATTAAATATAACAACTAGAAGTTCAAAATCACACTTTACTTTTATTTTATATTTTGATTTATGATGGATGATATAAAGTTGGACTTGTGGCAACTATTAGCAAGTCGGCCGTTGCCAACGATGACGGCCAAATCTCTTATTTTACTGTCTTTTTTATTTTTTGGTACTTTTTGTTAAGCATAACCCCGTCAAACAAAGAATTCACATCCTCACCGGTACCGTAATAGGGAATCTTTTACAATTATTGGATCTGGACTATTCTTTTTAACTTGGCACAAATCTCAAAGCCCAATAATACTGCCCCTGTGCTAGCCCGAATCTCAAAAAGCGGCTGAGAGTTAATCTCGATCCGTAAAGTGAAAGGAATCTTTTACAGTAATGGAGAGGATACTTGTTCTCAAACAAATGTACTTATACTGATAAATTGGAAATGAAAGTATGACCAACGGATTGAGACATAATAAGATGAAGGCTTTTGAATTGACCTCTTTAATTACTGATACCCAAACAAATTTTTATTTGACGGAGAATGAAAATAAGAGGTTTGGCCGTCATTGTTGGCAACGGCCTCAAAATTTTTTTTTTTTTTCTGAGTCTGGACGTTATCGTTGTCAACGGCCTCGAGTTATTTTTTTTTTTTTTGCGCAGGCCGTCATCATTGGCGACGGCCACAGCTTTTTTTTCTTTTCTCCCTGGACGTTACCGTTCTCAACGGCCAGCCCTTAGCAGCTGCAATTAGCGATTCCATCTTAGTTAATCGGGCCGTTATCGTTGATAACGTCCCCTGGACGTTACGAAAAGTAACTTCTTTGTTAGATTTGGAAATCTGACGAATTCTTTGTTCTATGTTAACATTAATTTATTATTATTTCTATTAATAAAAATGTCGGCATGATTGTCTGAACACGTTTTGTCTTTAGTGATATCGTCAGGTTCTCTACTCTTGAAGTACCGTGCTACTCTCTTAGCATAGCACGGTGGGAAAAACACAATTATCATTGACCACTTTAATTAAAAAAATATATGAGTTAGAATTTAATCTATCTTATTTTTTTTTTAAAGAAAACTATCATTCACCACTTGGAGGCACTTTCCTCGTCCAATAAAATTCGAGATTTTATTATGTATACATATTGGCACGGTATCTCTGTTTAAAAACAATTATTAGGCAAATATTGCGTATGCAGAGATTTTATTATGTATAAATATTGTCTGATAATTGTTTTTTATACAAATATTTATACAGAATAACAACCTTTAGTCCTTTACCTCCCTCCCTCCACTCCAATCAATTTTTCTCAATATTTACCACCCACACAGACTGGAGAAGCGCACCAAATCTATTTGGTGCGCACCCTGGGTTATGGTACCACTTGGTGTACTTACTGGGAGTGCGCACCAAGTGGTACCCTAACCCAGGGTGTGCACCAACTCTTTATTTTATTTATTTTTTGTTGTGTTCTGTTTTTGTTTTGCAATTTTAGAATTATGAAATTTGTTTGGAATTCTAAATTTTGTTTTGGATACTGAATTTTATTTGTTTTATAATTTTATTTTCCTTAAAAGACAAAAAAAACAAAAAATTAGCTAGTTTTAACTAAAAAATAGCACAAATAAAATCACAACAAATAAATTTTACTACAACACAATATAAAGTCTACTACAACATAACTAATAAATCCTACTACAACATAACACACATTCCATCTAAAAAATAAATTGAAATATTATTGCAGAAAAAAATATTAAGCACAACATAACCACCTCTTGAACGATGAAACTGCAGGAAACAAATATATATTGTTACAACAATTGTTAATTTTGTGATATATAATATTAAAAAAAATTACCTTATTGAGTACGGTTTCTAGCATCCCTTCTCTTTTTTGCATTCTTTTCGAGAGTTGCTTTGTTGGTCTGGTGACTCTTTTGTCTTTCTTCCAACATGTCCATTCACATTTGGATCCGGTTGTGTCGTCTCCTACCCAACTTCGCTAACTAATGCTCTGGAACTAAGATCGCTCATTCGTGCGCCGGCCAATTAATCACTTTGATTGTCATACATGTGGAATTCACCACTCCATGTGTCGATGAGTGTTTGAATGTTGTAGTAGTAATTTATGAAGACATTTGGATCCAAGTTCCTATATTTTTCACACATTTGTAAGTAACGCCATCCTCAATTATAGTAATGACCATGAAAATATTAGTAGAGACTTGTACCTTAGACGACACACCGCCATCACATGAACACATGGTATTCCGATGAGCTGAGGCTTCTGGCACGTGCATTCTACCTCATTGTCGTTCTTTAAAATGACATTGTACCTGCAGTTTTGAGATGTGTACACCCATTTGCCTCTCTCTCTATGTCAAATGAGATTTTCTCACCATGTGAGGTCGCCATAAATTCTCCATGATGGTCGAATGCAATCGCGGACATTTTACTAGTCTTTTTGATGTGCTTCGTCAGCTTTTCATGCATACAGTGGAATGAAGCTGACCCTCTAATTGGCATTGCACAACCTTCTCTCTTCTTTTAACGAACCAGTTGGCATACTTGTAGAACGTCTCCTCAATAATTGCGGCAACTGGTAACCCACGAGAATTAAAATTTACAATTAAATAAAGAGAACCTAAAACAAGAATAATATAACCTACAAGAATTACAAATTACAAATCTGTGAGAAGTTTTGAAGACATTGTTGAGCAATTCAGAACCGTTGCTAGTCATTATGGCCAATGAGCCCCGTTGTCCAAAGCTTGATACACCTTCCATGGCTTAGACGGTTCTCCCTCATCATTTTCATTATACTTGCCACATGTATATAAGTATGTCAACCAATCAGGATTTCGTCTTCCGATTGCATTAAGGCATTCTTGTAATCTTCTCGTTTTCTTATTTTTACCATGATCTTACAAAAATTGGAAGCAACTTTATTTTGAGTGTGTTTTCCAAAATTCTCAAACACATGTTGAGAGCAGTAGCGGTGAGTACACTCCCCGTTCTTCTCGGGCCAACCCAGATCATCTTGTATGAACACCTTTTTTATGTCCTTATGCCGGTCAGATAACACACACATGAATCTATTTGGACTAATTACAAACTCCCGCACCCATTTGATGAACCACCACCAATTCTCAAAATCATCGCTCTCTACTAGTCTAAATACTAGCGGGATTAATTGGTTCTCTGCATCATATCCGGTTACAATCAACAACTTACCCTTGTATCTACCTGACAAGAAACAAGCATCGATGCTGATGACGGGTCTGAGGTGACCTACTGCTTCTATACATGGTCCCCATGCCCATGCTGCCCTCATGAAATATCGGTACCCTGGCTTAGTAGTTGGCTTTGAAATAATTTTATATTGGGTTCCTAGATTTTCCCTTTTGATTGCCTCCAACAAAGAGACAATCAACACGTAAGACCCCTCCCAACTACCAAATGCTCGGGCAATCGCTAACTCTCTACCATGCCACAATTTGTTGTATTTTGGGATGATGCCCTCGTACCTTTCAGCAACCAGGTCCCTGATAGCTCTGATACTAATATCAACATTTTTTTCCAATGACATTTTTATGCAGTTGGCGACCATAGCGGACGTCAACTGCGCATGATCTAACCTGGATGCCTCAGCGTGGCATGTGTGCTTTCCCTTAGTCTTCGTGATGGCCCAAGCATTACCAAAGCCTGTAGCCCTCGCAACCAACCCCCACTTACACCGGTCGCTCTTGCACTTATACCTCATCCTTCCTGTGTCGCTGTGTGTCTGTTTGATCTCGATATTTTTCTTTATGTGCCAGTGGTGAATTGTATCTTTCATTTGATCATTGTTGTCATACGTCATCCCCTCAGACAATTCATGTCTTTCTCCAACCTAATTTAAATTTTTTAAAAATTTTAAAATTTCAAATTTTAAAATTTAAAAAGTAAATTAAAATTAAAATATAAATTAACAAAAGAACCTCAGAATCCACAAAAAAGAGCTGTCAGCCTCTTCAAACCCCGATGTGTCATGAAATTCCTCGAACGGGTGTCTTTCTTCACGACCCAATATCGGCCACTTCCGCCTACTAAGCACAGGACGACCAGAATCCCCATCACTATGATCAAATGCCCCCTCACTGTCGTCACTAGCATCCCAATTTTTCTCTGCCTCCCGTTCTTCAGGATCCTCATAATAAAGTGGTTCTGGGGTTTCAGATCGGTCCCGATCAGATTGGGCCTGGCTAGAGCTGGAGGATGGAACCCAAGATTGGCCCCGGTCAGATTGGGCCCGACTAGGACCACCCCCTACAGATGGGGACCGACTAGTACCCGCTAAAGTTAGGGCCCGAGTAGGACCCGTCACAGAATGCTCAAGGACCCGACCCTGGGTCAACTACAACAAAGGTTTGGTGTTCTGTCTGGGGTTGGCTACCACATATAACTCTAGGAACTTGAAACTAGAGGTCATATTCATGGTCATTTGGGTATACAACCCCCAACTGTTATCGTCTTGTACCGGGAGCTGTTGGAACCATGTTTGGTTGCCTTGGCCAATATTGATCCTTGCGGACATTACCAGTTCATAATAATTCGGGTCAATACCAAGTTGCTGGTACACTTTCTTGGCCAATATTGAACATTTTCTGGGGTTGGGTACTGTGGCACTATTTGGCCCTTGTAATACTTCACCACCAAAATAACAAGCAATTCCAATCATAGTTGGTTGAATTAAGAAACAAACCTACAATTAATAATTTACAGTAAATTAAAATACTATTAAATAATTTTAAAAAAATAAAGGACTAAAGTGAAAAAAAACTCACAAGTTGCTCTTTAGCTCCCTTGTCTGCCTTCTTGGTGAATGAAAAAATGTTGCAATTTTCGTTGATATATAACATACTGCTTGGTGCGCACACGGGGGAAGGGTACCACTCGGTGCGCACCAAATGAATTTGGTGCACTTCCCCAGTCCGCGTGGGTGGTATCAATGGAAAAAAATTGATTTGGGTGGTATTAATTTAATTAGACTTTAATTGAGTGGTAACTAAAATTTTTTGACTCCATCTCTCCATTCTAATTTTGTTCACTTCTTATTTAGGACCTGCAACGGAAATTTTATAGAAATTGGATTGGATGGATATGGTTTATCTTATTTAAATTTAACTATTTTCAAAGTGAAAAAACACCAATGAAAAAACCTAAAACATAGAGTTCGTTATTACATGGGAAATGTTTGAGATTTGATCTTGTGAGGGGGGAGAGGAGAAACTTTCTTAGTTTTGCTCCCTAAATCAAAATTAAGGGTTGAATAAAAGATAAACGGTGAGAATGTTCGTACTTAGTTTCTCTCTCAATTTGGATTGACCGGTTAACTATCTCTCACAAGAAAAAAAATAGGAGATGAGAGAAAGAGACTGGGACGAAGGAGGAAAAAAAACTTCAAAATATTTGAAGTTCTCTCTATTTATCTCTATAAAAGATGGAGTGATCGAAGAAGGAGAAAATAGATGTTTGTTTTAGAAGAGGGACAAAATAGATATTTAGATTTCAAAATAAAAGTTTAATCAATTCATGGAGAAATAAGAAAGGATTTCAATTTAGAATGGGAAAATAAGAAATTTTAATGTTTTGATGGAGAAATTGGTTATTTTAAAAGTTTTGATGGATACACTATGAAATTTCCCAATTAATAGTATTGTTAGAGCCAAATAATGTATTTTAGTTAACAATCATTAAACAAACGAGATCGCACTCTAAAATATATTTTAATTTAATTGTTAGAATCTGAGTGTGGAGACAACATGATGATGAGGTATTTGAATGATTTCTAGTAGTGTAAGATCAATACCGGATGGTTTAGACTTTAGATTAAATTTGGTTAGTGTGCATTTCCAGAATTTACGTTACGGGTATTGTTTACTTGCGTTATTAACAAGACAGGAATAAAAAAGAATGATACAGATAATCACGCAAGATTGCAAATAAATTTCGTTACAAAAAGTCAAGGAGTTGCATTATAAAGTCATTGTTACAGTTCTATAATGCAGCTTTGTCTGACAAGACTCAAGAGAGAAAAAACAAGAGAAACCTATTTCTGATCGATCGGAAGAGAAAGGAGTCATGAGTGATTTTCGCACGAGATACTCAACTTCTTTGTACTTCAATAATGGAAAAAAGAAATATACTTTATTTAGTTGTACTTTTTAAAACATTTGAACTAGAGTTGATCAGCCTAAGTGTTATTGCCTTTCAAAAACTTGTTGAGAGGCTTCAAATGGCAAATTTAAATCGTTCAAACCGATTTACTCATAAGTGATACATTTACATACAGTATTTATAAATTTTCGATGGTATTTAGTATTAAGTCAAGAAGTCAAATAATAATGAAAAATTAATACACCAAAATTAACTTAAAACCTTATTTTTTAACAAAGTGACTTGATACTAAATATCATAGAAAAACTAATGCCATTGGCGGTATTTCATCATACGCGTCACCGGCTTAAAAACACTATTTAAGAGACTTCAAACGACAAATACAAACCGTTCAAACTAATATACTGCACAAGTGATATGTTTACAATCTTACATACAAAATTCATAAATTTTCAATGACATTTAGTATCAAATTAAGCAGTCAAAAAATAATAAAAATAAATACAATAGATCTTAAATTTTATTTTTACCACCTGTCCTCTTTCTCAAGAGTTAAACGATGTCTCTGAAAGTAGAACAGGACATGCAATTAATTTTTGCTTTAGTCTTGAATGCCCCATGTTGCAAAAGATGCGGTCAAAATATTTTTCTTTTTTCTTTTTGACAGGTGGCAGTGTTATAGTGTGGGTGAAAATCTGCTGCGATCCGGGTACTGTGAACAGTACCCTGCAATTTCTGTTTTTCTAAATTCAGCTGTTGAATTGTTTTGAGATACGTGTACAGAAAAACTATCTGTTTTGAGATGCGTGTACTAAAAAGTTGGACGGCTGAATTTGAAAAAGCAGGAATTGCAGGTTACTGTGCTCAATATTCGAATCGCAGCAGATCTCAGTCCGTTATAGTGTAGGCCATACTTTCTTCTATCTTTTTAATGTTTCCGCCGATGCCGTTAGAATCCACTTTATTCAATCCACCAACTAACACTGGCACTTTTCAGTCGGATCTCTATGTATTATGTACAGGGAGGACTTGTTTGACTGATTGGTAGGACCTAAAAGGTAGACTAAGTACGATAGTGCACTTAAGTTCGGGAAATAAATCTGCTGTGATTCTGAAGAATCACAGGAACCATGCAGTTTCCAATCCACCCATTAATATATTTTGAGATTTCGTGTATATAAATTATCTGTTTTTGAGATTCGTGCTGGAAGAGAAATGAATAGATGGATTGGAAATTTCAGGGTCCCTGTGATTCTTCGTAATCACAGCAGATTTATTTCCCTTAAGTAGGGCTCCGAGCGTACCAATATCTTGTTATAGAAAAAGGTTTATCCAAACTCGTGGGCTCAGATATAGTAGAAAAGCTAAAAAGAGAAATCCTCGCGGACTCGTGATCTGAAATCGATTTGTGCGGAAGCGGTGCTGCTTAATACTTTGATCGGAATACTATAGTTGGGGAGTTCAATTCATTTCAATTCAATGGTATTCAATAGAAATGATTTCCAATTGAATTTTGTTGATCGGAATGAAGATAGAAAAGAATTGAATTCATTTCTAGTTTTTGATTGGAAAGTTTTATATAATAGAAGGAAATGATTTCACTTAAATGAAAATGACACTTCTATCCTTTTTCACTTAAATGAAAATGACATTTCCAGTAAGCTTGATTTACATTGTTATAAAGTACAAATTTTGAAATAAAAAGAATATATTATTACAAAGTAGAATATATATTGCTGGTACCGTACTCATAAAATATTACTGGTACCGTACTCATAAAATATTTGCTGGTACCGTACAGAAAGGAAAAAAAGAAGAAGGGCAATACGTCTCCTGGTAACTTATTAATTAGGGATGATCTTCTTTAAAACATTACTAACTTTATTAATTAAGGGGAATTTCATGTATACCCCTCAAAAACTTTGAAATTACGTATTTCCCTCTCTAAAATTCACAATATCATATTTACCCTTCTAAATTCAAAAATTCACAAATTTACCCATTTTAATATTTTTTTTTCCAATTAAAACTCATTTTAAATATATAAAGTACCTATGTTACCCTTCATTTTAAAAACATTCTCCTCTCCTGCCTACCATGGGTTTTGCAAACATTGCCTCTGACCTCTCTTACACTACTAGTTATACAGTTTCATATTTTTATAAAAACATAAAAGATACATGAAATATACTACGTTATACCTTAATGAGCTCATTCCAAACCTCGGGTCCTGCGTCTATCTTCTTTGTGGTATCATTCCATGATATGCCACTCTTTTTAAGTGCATCCAAAGCAAGATTCATTATTTCTTTCAAAGTCTTCAAACGATTTATAATTTTCTCTTTTATAATGTTGCACTTAAATTCCTTGTTAATAGCATCAATGGCGACCCTATAAGTCTCTCCTTGAAAGTTTCCGTCATCTTTTAAACCCTTTATCTTCTACTCCCTCAAAACTTCAAGAAGAAGAGTGTCCATTTGTCTTGACCATGTAAAGTATCCACCTTCTAATTGTTTCTCATCATGCTCAACTCCGTCAAATATCTTCTCATTGCTTCCTTGGTTTTCCTCGAACAAACCATCAATCTCCATTATACTCTACAAGTAGAGACAAAAAACATTACAACTTTTAATTGAAGAACCATATAATATATATACAAGGGCTGTTAACAATCTTAAAAAATTAATTACTTCAAAGTAGAATATGCATTGGAGATAAAATTGTTGTAGAGCAAAATATTCTTGAAAATCAGTTTTACAAAATGATTACAACAGCAAAATAACAATAATATTTCTAGTCATCACACATGCTAACTAATGACTTGCATAAATATAATCCTGCCACATCATTGTAGCAATAGTATCTCTAATCCTTTCACCACGCCTATACTCATCATTTCTAGAGGTAGTTGGCAGTGTCTCATTTTCAATTTCACTATGCATAAGCTCATTGTCTACTTCAGAAATTAGTTCTTCGTCAGGATCAACACCCATTAGAAAATTATGAATAATGCAACAAGCAATAACCAAGTCAGCCATAGTCTCCTCATCATAATGTGGCTCAGTGTCACTAGCTATAATCGGAAACCGTTTTTTCAAAACACCAATACATCTTTCTACTGCATTTCGTAGAGAGGAGTGTCTAAGATTGAATAGTTCCCTTGAATTTTGTGGAGCATGATTTGTGTACTCCTTAAGATGATATCTTGTACCACGGTAAGGAGTAATAAAAGAGGGTGTTAACATATATCCAGCATCAGCTAGATAGTATCTACCTGCACAAGAGAAAAAAAAAACACAAGTCATACTTAGTACTCTTATGCTAAGTAACTATGTCAAGCTGAAATTTATTATTACAAAAATCATTACCTCGAGGTATCTTTAATCTGTCTATTAGATTTAAGGCATCCTCAAGTATCCTTGAGTCATGTGCTGAACCCTCCCAGCCCGCTAAAACATATGTAAATTTTAGATCAAAAGTACACGCTACTAAAATGTTTTGTGTAGGGAACTGCTTTCTACTTCTATATGTTCTTGCACCATCACCTCTAATTTTTACACGCATGTGAGTTCCATCAATTGCTCCAACGCATTTCTGAAAAACATATATATGCATATAACCTAATCAAATATATGATAACAAATTTATTACTTTTGTAAAAAAAAATATAATGTTCATACCTCAAAATATGGGGAAAATTTTCCTTCTTTGATCAAAATCTCGTTCCGGATTGGACAATCATCTGTCGGCTGAACTAAAAATCTATCTTCAAGTGATATTAATGCCCTAAGTACATTGTGGAAATGGCAACTAAAGGTTCCAAGCGATCGTCGGAAGAAAAACCTAATGGTGCGGTTTCTTACATTTTGAGACAAAACATGCAAAAATTTTGCCACTTGTTCCTCGACACAACTGTATTGATTATCTCTAAGACGACCAGTGCCTCGAAGAATAAAACACAGCCTCTGAAAAGCATGCGGCCTCATGCGTATGACATCACGTGAGTCTTCAAGGTTGTTTAAATCGTTCATCAACTGATCACGTACTTTTTTCGTTCAAAATTAGCCTCAACTTTGGCTTCTAACACTACAGCAAACTGCAGTATCAGCGACCGGCATTAGCGACCAAGGCAGTCGCCGGTCGCTGAAAGTGTTTTTCTCCAAAAAAATAAATAAAAACTAAATGGTTTTGGCGACGACCCCTTCTGCGACCGGCGAAAACATCTTTCAGAGACCGATTTGGCCCGGTCGCAGAAGGGTCTCACTTCAAAAACCCACCAAGTGTTTGACCCCCGCCATTTTTTAGGTTTAGCCACAAAAAAAAAAACAGCGCGATCCCTCCATCTGCCGCTGCCGCGTCCGCCCGATCCCGTCCGACGCCGCTGCCGCTGCCGCGTCGCCCGATCCCGCCAGATCCCGCCCGACCTAACCCCGCTGCCTCTGCCGCGCCGCCCGACCCCGCTGCCGTTGCCGCCAAGTTCTCCTTTTTATTTCTGTGAGATTCCAAATGAAACTGAAATTTATACCTCTATTGATTCTGTGAGATTCGAAATGAAACATAAATTAGGAATATTCCTCTTTTTCTCTGTTGATTCTATAACGGGTTTGAACCCGATAGCGTTTGGCAGTCAACACACAATTAATACCTGGGCTTGATAATTTGGGTTGTGTTGTCTTTAAGTATAATTTCAACTTAATTTAATTCCAGCTTTGCTTAATCAAATTTAGTTGCTTTAATTGAAAATTTCAACTTTGCCTTACTGGTACCGTTACCAGTACCGGCCTATCGGCCTCAAGCTCAGCTGATTATTTTTTTTTTCTTTTGCTTTTTCAAACGTGGTCAGGTTAATAGGATATTTTCCGAAAATGCATTTGATGCAGTTATGCATTTTGCAGCAGTTGCCTTCGTTGTAATTGCTTTAACTTTTTCTGTTGTTTACTAGGAATCCCGCTTTTCACAGGCATCTTGAAGAGATGATTCGGACATCTGTAAGGATTCCCTTTCTTATGATTGCAAAGACCATATGCCACTTGCTTTATTGTTGTTTATCCTTGGTTTTACTGGTGATTAATTGCACGTGAAGAGTGATTTTAATTTAGTCTTTGATTGCACAATTTTGGGTATGTTGGGAGCAATTTTATTTGGCTTAATTGCTTATTTGTTTGTACCAGTACCGTTACTATTATCGGTGTGTTGATTCTGAAATTGGTACGAGTCTGTTATGTTATGCCAATTTTATTTTAATTTAACAGGTTTTGAATTATGTCATGTTTTGAAGGTATCATACCGAGCATGAATTGTTAAGGTACCTCCATAAGCTACAAGCGAAGGATCTTTCGCTGTGCCACAGCATGATACCACTTGGATCATGTACCATGAAATTGAATGCAACAGTTGAAAGCAACTTTGCCAATATTCACCCCTTTGTTCCTCTTGATCAGGCCGCGGGCTATCAGGTTAGATAAAAATAGTCTCTAATTTACTTCATTCTTCATTCATTTTCTGGCAATATATTTGTGTATTTGGAACTTTGAATGACCTTTTGTCATTACTTGGAGCAAGGAGCAGTAATGTTTTGTCTTTCCCTTGTATAGCTAATTTTTGGAGTGATTTGTTCTAGGAACAAACTAGTTTTTATTCCTTTTGAAACATACAGGACTTGTGTTTCAATTATTGACTTGTTTAATTTAAAATTTGAAGGAAATGTTCGATGATTTGGGTGATCTCTTATGCAAAATCACGGGATTTGATTCTTTCTCTCTCCAACCAAATGCCGGTGCTGCGGGTGAGTATGCAGGACTCATAGTTATTCGTAAATACCACCAGGTACTTGATCTTAGCTAGTTATCTATTACCAATTTAGAATTAGTCATTTCATAATTAGCTATTATATATATTTTGTGGTATTTTTTGTATTTTCTTAAATCTAGTCAAGAGGAGACCACCACAGGAATGTGTGCATCATACCGGTCTCTGCTCATGGTACCAACCCAGCTAGTGCTGCCATAGTGGAGGACATAGTGGAGGCGAAGGAATTTTTATCAAAGAATGGGGTTGATGTGGCATTTGATTGAGCTCTACTAATTTCTTAAAAGAAATCAGTAGAATAACTTTGACAACAAAGAGAGTGATAACACCTTTTTCCCTCTTTCTTCTAGTTGTTGTAAAATATATGAGTGTTACTTTGAAATTTTGTATTGGGACTCAAATATGTTTTTCTCTGTTGTTGTAAAATATATGAGTGTAAAATATTATAATGGGTGCATCAGAGATTTTATTTATTCTGGATTGATTCTCAAGCAAAATATTAAATATTTTCTAGTATAATCAGACAGTGGATTGAATCAATTATTAAATGGTGTCAATTTAAATAATAAAAAAATTCCAAAAATCTGACAGAAACTTTCTGCGACCGGTTAAGAGTATCTGCGACCGTTATTTTGGTCGCAGAAAGTTTTTGCTGACGTCAGAAAAAAACAACAGCGACCAAAAAAATGTGGTGGCAAAAAATGTTTCTGCGACCGGATGACGTAGTATCAGCGACCGGTGACATCATCAGAAGTTATCAGCGACAAGGCTTACAGCGACTGGACTTTCAGCGACCAAATTTGACTTTCTGCGACCGGAATGAGTATCAGCGACCGGCGACATGAGTATCAGCGACCGGAATTCCGGTCGCTGATGGTCCCGTTTGCTGTAGTGTAAAATCTGATTCTTGTAGTACTCAACAAGAATCAAAATATTCAAATATGCGACATATGCTGTGAAAGCCGCTATAAGAATAGTTTTATCTTCAAAATCATTCATCTTTTTTTTTCCTAAAATCACAACATATCATACAGGGTAACATTGATTAAATAGGTGTTGTCCTAAATAAAACTAATTTAACTTCTGACTAATCCATATACATTATTTAGGTTAATATTAGGTTAACTTGCTAAAATTGACTAATCCCTGTCAGGTCAAAGCTTGGTACCCAATGGCATGACCAGCCCATAGAAGTGTCATACACCATGTATAGATGCTAACCAAACCATGACTGATATTGTACCAGTATTAAGTAAGACAAGGGTATCAGCAAAACCATGGCATGACCAGCCCATAGAAGTGTCTTACACCATGTATAGATGCTAACCAAACCATGACTGATATTGTACCAGTATTAAGTACAAGGCAAAGGTAGGAAATACCCAACTGGTACCAAATCCCCGTAAAAAGCAATAAAACCACACAGAAAATAAAAAAAAAAGTATCTAGGAATTGAAGTTGACCAAATATTTAGTACAACAGTTAGTAAACATCCTCAGGAACATGGCATTTAAAATTTTCTATTTATAGAAATTTCTAGTAAATTTAATGATTTTCTGAAGTTCATCCATCAAAATTATAAAAAAACTGTTTGCTGTCTCCAAACTGTCCCTGTGTGAATTGCACTTTAAAAAAATAGCTCTTGAGAAAAATTCTGAAACTTCACAGGCAGCCAAGCAGGTAGAGTATCATGTTACATGGATTTACATATAATTTTGGTTGTGTAGATTAGTCATAATTAATTTTTAAAACTTGACAGTTCATGACTTTTTTTGTTTTTTTTGAATTTTTTGGAACAGTAGAGAACAAATAGTTGACCAAAAACACATAAAGGAATTCATAATATGTAAACTTACGTATAGGATCTCTGGGGAATTATAAACATGATTTACTCATATCAATATATCATTGTGTATAAAAATCGGCACAGAACCAAATCAACACCGAATAAGCAAGGTCAGCCCTAGTAACCGAGTTCAACACAGAGCAACATTAAATCAACGAAATTGATTAATCCAGATACATTTTTGCTAATTTAACTTGCTAAAATTGATTAATCAAATGTATTAGGTTAATATTGGAGGTTAAGATGAGCCTAGTAGAGATAGTAAGTACAATTTTTAATAAAATCTCACCCCAAATTGCTGAAATCTTCTTCTTCGCTGGAAGTTGCCAAGACTAATTGCCAAGACTCACCCCAAATTGCTGAAATCTCACCCCAAATCGCTAATTGCCAAGTTTCTTCTTCGCTGGAACTTGCCTCTTCGTTTGGTAGAGTTCGGAGAGACCAAAATTTTGGGTATCGTTGGAACTTGCCTCTTCGCTGTCGCTAATCAAGAAATCAATGGGTTGGGAGCAGAATATAAAGAGGAAGAGGAAGGGTATCGCTGGAAATAAAATACCGCCAAAATTTTGGCAAATGAACTCCCGCCGAATCTCTTGGTTTTTCACGGGAAAATTTTGGACGGAAAATTTCCCTCCAAGTCGCGTCAAAAGAAATCATTTCCCATCGCTGTGAGTGTTCCGATCTGAAAATTTCGAAATACGTCAATTCTATTTCTCATTTAACGAGAAAGCTTTGGTTCCGATCACAGTGTAAGGAAAAGTCAAAGGTGATTCTGAAATCGCCCTGGGCGATCCGAGCCGCCCACGGATTCAGATCTTCCCCGGTACCGTATAGAGAATCTTTTACAATTATTTGATTTGAACTGTTCTTTTTAACTTGGCACGAATCTCAAAGCCCAATAATATTGTCCCCTCCGTTAGCCTGAAACTCAAAGCGGCTGAGAGTTAATCTCAAACCGTAAAGTGAAGGGAATATTTTACAGTAATGGAGATGATACTTGTCCAGCCCCCCCACCCCATACACATTTTTTTTCTATTTGTTTTCTCTGTTTGAGCCAGTGCTTTTGTCTGATGAATTTGGTTATCGCTTTCGGTGTTTTCGTTTAGTGGATCTGGCCATCGCCCATTGTCCGTTGTCGTTCGAGCCGCTGCCTCCATTTAGCGAATCTGGCTATCGTTTCTTGGTGCTTCCGCTTCGTGGATCTGGTCATCGCTCTTCGCATTGTCCTTCTGGGGTTTTTATTTTCAAAACAAGCGGTTCGCTTTTTCTTCTCTTCTTCTCGTCTTTGGCAATGGAAAAGTGGGTGGAACGAGTTGTACATATAATTACTTACTTTATATGTTATTTGTGCTGGGATTTGTTTATGTGCTCTCTTTCTTCTCCTCTTCTTCTCCTTCCCTTTTCTGCTTTCCACACTGGCAGCTCTTCATTGGGACCTCTGAGTGGTGACTGTTCCGGTCTGGTTGATTCAGTTCCTGGTCCGGTTTGATTTAGTGTCTCCATTGAGACTTCTGAGTGGTGACTGTTCTTGCCCGGTTTGATTCAGTTTCCGGTCTGATTTGATTAAGTGCCTTCTATGATGAAGTCTGCCAGTAGGACAACTATGCGTATAGAGAAAACCATCACTAGATTCTTATTATTTCCATCAAGCAAGAATAACTAAAATTATATCCACATAATACACATACTACTATGCATTTTTAGTTTGTTAACAGCTAATTTGTAATTCTTTAAATTAATAAAATTGCCTACTGGTTTTAGTGGGAAAAAAAAAGAAAAAAAAGAAATCGATTGTGTGATGAGGGACACCGATGTGCGATGATTTAGGAACAAAATTTATCTTTATTTTGATCATTTTTAATGATTAATATTATTCGTAGGAGATGTCCATCTGTGTAATCAATCACCTAAAACCACCGGCTCCGAAGCCCAAACAGTCAAACACACATCCACGGGCTCAGCGAAGCCCAAATAGGCAAATACACACCTTTTTCCCCTTCGCACAAAATTTGAAGAAAATAACAGAGAATCCTCTCTAACAAGATAAGCCTTCATCACTTCATCACCTCCCTCTCCGCTCCAATGGTGGCACCAGCGACTTTATCTCTCAGGCCATGCGCCCCCTTTACATCTCATCAACACAAGCTCTCTACTTTCACATCTTCACCATGCCCTCTCACTGTTCACCTTCTGCCTAGCACAGCAGGATCCAAGCTCGCCTCTTCTCTCGCTCTGAAAAAGCTCTCCTATTCTCCCGTTAAAGCTCTTGCGGTTGATTCTGACCGCACCGACTCGCCTGAGCCAGCTCACCAAGTATTCTCATGCCTTTTTTTTTGTGAACAACTTGAGTGAGTTTGTGTACTGTGTAATTAATGCTGCTTGGCTAGCTAACTATTAGATAGATAGATAGATAGATCTGAATTGGAGCTGTCATTAATGTAAATTATGGAGCCATTGATATTGCTACAGAAAAGAAGTCTCACGGTTATGGCAATTGAAATAGTTTTAAGAAGTGCACTGTATCAAATGTTATAATGTGTTAAAAGGGCACTTCACTCAAAAAGGGCATACTGAGGCCACTGGTTGAGAGCAAGTAGTTAATTTTTTTTAAGGTTAGTGGCTTTAAATGCCAGAGCAAGTAGTTAATTAGAAAATGGGGTCACAAATTTAGCATGAAATTCCTGCACTATACAATTGTGATGCTTATCATTTGGGTGAGTTGTTGTTTTGCAAAATTTCTTATTACAAGCATCGTATTGTTAAGCTGACATGTTAGTTAGCTCAGCTTTATAAAAGATGGTTTAAATTATGTAGGTGAAGCCAAAGAGGTACTACTTTTTGGTTGCAAATGCAAAATTCATGCTGGACGGAGAGGAGCATTTCCAGGAGCAATTGTCTGAGCGACTTAGATTATTTGGAGAGCGCAACAGAGAGCAGGACTTCTGGCTTGTGATTGAGCCCAAATTTCTCAACAAATTCCCTGATATTACCAAGCGGCTTAAGAGGCCAGCAGTTGCTCTTGTGTCAACTGACGGCCCTTGGATCACGTAAATTTTTTTCTTCTTCTTTGTCATTTCAGCTATCTGACTTTTAAATATCTAGTTTAAGTACTGAAGCCTTGTATTGCAATAGGAGCCATCGTTTGAATACTGATCAGAGAAAACCTTAAAAAAGAAAGTATACTGGGCTAAAAATGGGCCTTTAGGTATAATTTAAGAAATGTGCTAGTTGTAGTAGGTTCCAACTTAGACTATAAACTTGCGAGTTGCGACTGCATGCATCTGATTAATAGGCCTAATCTAATACTTAAATTGGTTTTGATTTGGTTGTTTAATTATAGGTTCATGAAGCTGAGACTTGACAGAGTTCTAGCAAACAACTTTGAGGCTGATACACTTGATGAAGCTTTGGCTTTCAGCCCGGTTGACTTAAAATTTGATAAGCCACAAACTTGGACTGCACCATACCCAAAATATGAATTTGGCTGGTGGGAGCCATTTTTACCCCCTGTATCTAACAGCAGCTCGGCATAGTATGTGTCGGGCAATTTTTATCTTGTAGTTAGATATTGAGTTTGTCATTTGCATGTAATCTAAGCTTGTTTCTTTTTTATATATGTATTAATGTGTAGCTATTTCAGTTCTTTGAGTGATGCCAGATGTTTTGGCCAGGGAGTTTTTTGTAATTTGTTATGAATAATTTTGCAATATCAATTCCATTCACGTTAGAGTAAATTTATTATATAATTAGATGTAAATTGAATTATTTAAATCTATTGCTTTAATCCTTTTATAGAATCATATATTTGAAGAAAACTTTTAGTATTAGAAAAATACATGTCAATTACATGCTGGGATTTAGCACCAGAGAAACACAATATTAGCAATATCATGTAAAATCAACTAAAAAACAATATATTGCTAATTGGCAACTCAAGATTTATGCAAGCTCCCGGTTATTTCAACAACTTCTATTCCCCCTTCAGGAGACCCCTAATAATCTTCAATAATTTAATTGCCACTGAAATTCTGTTCCAATCCATGAACTTGTCCCACTTGCTGTCTATTGGATCCTGGTACGTCTCGTAGATTACCGGTACCGTAAATGCTAACTCAAAAACTGCGTGGAAAAAAAGAAAACAATAAATCATCTAACATCTCATATGAGCAGCTAGCTTGAATGAAACTTAGCTTAAATGTGATTATGACAATAATATATATAGTAAGTCAGGATTGAGAATATTAACTAACCAATGTAAGAGAAGGTCAATAAGCTGGACCAGCTACCAACAACAGAAAGTAACCAGAGACCCGCAATAACCTGTTCAACATATTCTCATCTTTCAGGCATTTCTACTTTAAAGAAAAAGAAATAAAAAGAAATGTTTTGAATGGTTCACCTTTAAAAAGACTAGTACATCCTTTCCAGTAGCAATGTAACAAAATGTGATGATCGGATGCCTCGTTGATCTCGTGCCTAACACATTGAGTCACTTGCGAAAATGCATCCTCCGACAAAAGAACATCTGGAAAATTTGGTGGAGACCTAAATTCAAAATTTTAATTTTATACTTCGCAACTGCCAACCAATATATAACTAATACCTTCTTATTGAAAAGCAAAATAAATAGCCATAAAAGGAGACATAAACTTGCAATTTGGTGAGGGAAGCGGCCTTAGACCAGACAAAAGAGACGGCCAAGAGAAGCATGAAAATTTGACAGAGAAAAGTGATAAGGGGATAGCCAATCCATTCAAAGAGATACCATGTCATAGTTACACCAACAAATATTGCACCTGACAGTTTCTTGTTCCTCCACAGCACTATGTCAGCAGCTGAAACCAAACAATATTTCTACTAATATAGTACTGGCCCTGGAACTTGATATAATTAATGCATTTTTCTTGCCTCTGTTGTTAGCTTCATATATTATTCGATAAGGGTAATCAAGGAAGAACTTAACTGAAGGGGAAACAAGGTATCACTGGTACTGGGCCTATGCAGTGTTAGCAATGAATGAATTTGTACATGATACCCAAGCAGGTATCATATAGAGCATTGATGTCTCACAATATAGTTGATAATTTATCTATATAATCACCCTAGTGCATGACATGGTCAAATTTGCAACATAAGTTGATTTACATCAAATTAAAACTACATGCAGCCAATAATAAATTGATTTAAATCCCTAGAGCAGTTTCATTTGAATGTTATTTGATATGTACTTTTTAAAGAGATATATAATCATAATCATGTACTATTTTTATATGACAATGTTACCTTTTCCGCCTCCGAGGACAACGTGCACTGGCTCAGTGCGTCCAATCAAACTCTTTTGAGTGATAAAAACAGTTGATGGCATCTCATTGTCAGAATCAGATGACGATGTAAACTCGTGAATCTTCTCTGTTATGTTATCCATTATTGCTGTCCGCTCTTCATTTTCTGACATTTTCTCTGCATATAAAATAAAATCAGAAAACAGTATAAAAAGGGCATACTACCTGGAAATAGCAATAATGTAAAATAATAAGAAAAGGGATAATATCAGCGGTTATGTCAATGTGTTCACCATTTCATTTCCTCTTCTCAATTCATAAAACAGGTAAACATTAAGAGATGAAATGGCAATGGTTATAGATGAATGAGCAAAAAGCGTTTCATGTGCTGTTATGCATGACAGTATTAATTTAACAAAGAAGGTTGTGATACTGAAAGCAAATCAGGGCTATGTTCGATGAACTTTATAGTATCAGATCCTCTGGTGATCAGATCCTCTGGTGATCTAAACTACCATAAATTCAGAAAATAGATGGCAATATCGCAGAGTTCCATAATTTTTTTTAACTTTTTTGGAAAGAAAGCTATAAAAGTTTGCCAACAATGAAACAAATTTGAACAAAAATGGAAATGCTGAAACATAGAAGAAAGAAAGAAACCGAGGTTGTGATCTAGCCAATCAGAAATTGTAGAATTAAAATATTTTTACACACCTTGGTAGTCTTTACCAAGTTTAAGAAAAAAAAAAAATTATTTGTACACATACAATTCACTAACTTGAAGCAAGAAATCCGTAATTGATGAAGAAAAAAGAAAAGGGAAATAGAGATTATTGTTTCAAAAAGAATAGAGTATGTACTTGCTAAGGATGGAAACAGAGGTTCCTTCTATAATCGTAGTGTTTTCTTTTTATTTTTGTTCTAGAAACCGCCTCTTTCTTTTTTGTTCCACACTTTCTCTCTGGTAGAATGGGTTGCAAATAGGGGTGTCAATGACACCCTTTTACCCGTTTACCCGACCCGTACCGTATCCAATAAGACAGGTACGGGTAAGATTTTTTTTTCGTAAACGCTTACAAGTAAAGTGTTTTTTTCGTTATCTAAACGGGTAAGGGTACGAGTAAGCTATTTCGTACCCGTTACCCGATCGGGTAATTATTTATATATATATATATATATATATATAGAGAGAGAGAGAGAGAGAGAGAGAGAGAGTGACTAATATCAAAATGTTTGCACCAAGGTCCTCGTACAACCAAGTCATTTTCGGATTTCAAAGTCCAAACAGTCGATCCAAACCGTTAAATGTTCAATCTATATTAAAATCTGCTTGGAGACCAAATTTTACATTTTTTAGAATTTTTTTACTATTTATTAAGCCACTTTGAAAATTGCTGATCCGGGTGAACAGTAAAAACAGTGCAACCAAATTCTGGACCATGTGATCAACAATTTTCAAAGTGGCTTAATAAATACTAAAAAAATTTCAAAAAATGTAAAATTTGGTCTCCAAGCAGATTTTAATATAGATTGAACATCTAACGGTTTGGATCGACTGTTTGGACTTTGAAAATCTGAAAACGACTTGGTTGCACGAGGGCCTTGGTGCAAACGTTTTGATATTAGCCACTATATATATATATATATATATATATATATATATATATATATATATATATATATATATATATATGAGGTTTTTGAGGAGGGTTCAAATGCCTCTATTTTTTGTGCCTCCATTATGCCTTCATTTTTAAAAACTTTAATAACTCAAAATTTGAAACTTAAAAGTCAAAATAAAACGTTGGATATGATTTACATCATTTTATCTATGCACATGTAAAAACTTACAACATTTCAACTTTATTTGATTGTCATCAAGAGCTTTTAAAAAAATGTACTAATGTGGATAATTTCTAGACGTTGATTTTACAACTAATTGATTCACATAAAAACAAAATTGAAATGTGATAATTTTTTATGAGCACATAGAGAAAATAACATAGATTATATCTAACGGTTTTATTTTGACGTTTATAATTTAAATTTTGAGTTATTAAAGTTTCTAAAAATGAAGGCATGGTGGAGACACAAAAAATTGAGGCATTTGAACCCTTCTCTCTCTCTCTCTCTCTCTATATATATATATATTAATAAGCATTGAAAATAATACTTTAATTGGTTTACTTGCACTTAGCATGATCAAATTTTTTTCAATAAAGTACTATATATGTGTGAAATGAATGTATATGTTTTATTGTTTTATTTAATAAATAATAAAAATAATAATTATATTAGTATTACCCGTTATTTATCCGCTACTGTTTCGTTATCCGACAACTATAACGGGTAAGAGTAGGATATGGATAAGATAATTTATAACTGGTAAAAGTAAGATATGGGTAAAGACAATTTGTAACGGGTACGAATATGAAAATGGTTCCATCCGGCCCTTATCGTACCCGTTGACACCCCTAGTTGCAAACGACTAAAGGAGAGGAAAAGGCGGGGCTGTTTGATCAGAGAAATACATTTCCTGCACCCGGTCCAGGAAATTAAATGTGAAACGAAAGGACTACAGAAGGGGTCCGGATCCCCTAAAGCAACTCAATCTTTGAGTTTTGGATTGAGATCGTGCGATTCGAATTCATCGTCGGAATATGTGTTCTCACTTCGCGGATAGATTTTCACGGATTCGAATTGGACGGTCTCAATCCAAAACTCAAAAATTGAGTTACTTCACTGGATCCGAATTGTGAGGGGACTTCACTTGGTTAACAGAGCAACTTTTGTTGAATTCAATTCGGTTTTGATCCCGGATCATTTTGAGCCTTAAATGAGGACATCTACAATAAAATGCATCAGATAGCCGAGTTATTGTTTTTTTTTCCCGAAATTTTTATATCCTCAAGAAAAAAAATTCCAAAATTGCCGTGACATATATATTTTCTTAAAACTGTCTTCATAGAGATTTGCTGACAGAATGAGATCTTTATCGTATATTTTAATCTGACATTAATCATTATTTAACTTGTATCACGTGAATAAAAAAATATTTTGAATCAACATCAGTAGAAGCTAACTAGATTATCCCGTGATCCAATCCATTGTTCTAATAATTAGAATACGTACGATTACCAAGGATAAAATCATGTTTTTTTGAAGACCAAATTTACTCCATACTCCGGCTCCACAATAAGCCTCAAGGTAGGCGAATGCCTATACTTCGTTGAAAGTGAGAAAGTGAACTTGGATATGATTGATGAAAGCACAATTTTAAGTTCCACCATAGCAAAGTTCTGACCAAGGCAGGTGCGGGCCCCGGCACCAAATGGTAAGTACATGTGCGGGGGCCGACATGCACCGATCAGCCCATTGGCGAACCGCTCCGGGTTGAATTCGTGCACGTCCTTTCCCCATATGTTGGGGTCGTAATGCAGCGTCGATACTGGTGCGCATACATTGACACCTTTCGGTACAATGATACTGCCTAATTTCATCTCCTGTAGAGCCTCCCTTGAGACAAAGGCGCCTGGCGGGTATAGCCGTAGCGCTTCTTGGATCACCATTGTTAGCTACAAAAGGAAATGTGTTGAATTATGCCTCACATTATTCATCTTTAATGATAAATTTCATCTTGTTAGCAAATAATTGAGTATTTTGTTTTCTTTATTTGATTCTGTTCTCTTTAAGTAAGTCAAGGGATTTTTAAATACATTCAAATTCAAATACTTAATCTGAGCCTTCATAGTTCCATCTGAAAAATTATTTGTGCTCTAAAACAATTGCAAGGTCAAAATAATTACAGAAAACAAAACTTTGGTAAGTAACTTACTATCTTCATTTTCTGAAGTGATTTGGCATCAGAGGGCTCTCCACCACACACATCATGCACCTCCGCACGAACTCTCTCTTGCCATTCCGGATACATGCCGAGCAGCATGAGGCACCACGTGGCGGTGACAGCCGTGCTCTCATGTCCCGCAAAAAATATGCTCTTGCAGTTGTCGACTATGAATTTCTCAGCCTCCTTCGGCCCCATATGATCCATGCTTGCATTTCGTAGTATTGCGCTCAAAAGATTTTTTTCCTCTGCTCCGTTCTGCTTCATGATTTTTAGTATCAGGGCATGGATTTCTCTGTTTAGTCTCCATGCTTCTCTGTTGCGCTTTGTTGGAAGGTACCTTAGTATAGATATAAATCTTGTGAGCAATCCATGACATTGTTTAATTATGGTATGCATACTCAAAATGAATTTCAGAATCTTTTGTACTGGTTTTTGCTAATTTTCAATCACTGACATATTACTATAAATAAATCACAAACCTTAAGCCAGTGATTTCAGCTAACATGTTAGGTTTTGAAATGACTTTCTGAAGAGCTCTAAGCTTCAAAAATATATCCTTTCCTTGGACATAGTTGCTCCCGAAACATGCACGGGAGATGACGTCAGCGGAGTAAGCTCTCAAATCGTCGTCAATTTTGATGTCTACAATTCCTCCGTTCTGCTCTATTTTGATTTCCCATGATTTCAGCAAGGGAATTGTAGAATCTACCATCAAATCCACCATACCCTACATTTTACATTTTGATCATGTAGCTCTGGTATGAGGGACTAGAGGTGATATCATAAGGACTACAGGATTCATGCATAATTATATACTATAGAGGGGCTTATTTGACAAGCTTGACAATTGACGCAAATTAAGAAATATAAATATGCTATTATATCTCCTCTCTTATAAAGGTCATAAATGATATGGCATAGCCATGTGGGCTCTTGTGGCCTTTGTACCAGACCAAGGAAGTTTTGGTCCCAAGTAAAGAAGGTTCCTCTCTGTTAGTGGGCCTGAGGTTAGTGGTTAATGTGGCCCAGGCCTAATTAAGGCCCCTTCAGTTGCTCTACATCTGAAATGAAATTTATTTTACAGTTCCTACTTGTCATAAAGCAGCCAGGGCCCAGGGATCAAACACAAACGACATGCTGATGCTGTGTAAAAGCATGTAAATCTATCTATATGCGGAGCCACTAACTGCCTATTTATTTCAATCCCCTACTCCAGTACTCGCATTATACCCGCAGCAACAATAGAGAAAAGTTGGACTATAATCTTCACTAATTAGAAGAAGATTGTACTATAATCTCCACTAATTATATGGTCCCCTTTCTCAGTCTCCACGTCAATTTATATAGGTATAAATACTTGGAACATAAAATATTAATACTTGCAAAATAAGATATAAATACTTGCATGCGTAACTTGATATTATCATCTCCTTTTCCAGTCCCTTAATTGTTCCCGCGTCAACCTTCCTCTAATGAAGTAGTAGGAACCCCGTATCCCTCCATCAACATTCCCTAATAGTCTTCGCGTCAACCTTCCTCTAACAAAAATAATTGACCTTATAGGTATAAATATTTACAATACTTGATATTAATATTTTCAGATGTAATCTAGTGTTATATGTAAAAAAATACTTGCAAATATAGGTATAAATACTTGCGTGACAACGAGCCCAAAAGTACGTCATTATGGATCTCATTTGAAAGAGAAAATTACGTAGAAAATGTTTGTAGTTTTAGATTCGCAAAATTTCTCACAGATCGTCAGAAATATGACAATTAAGATGCGAGTACAATACGGGTACTGGAATGCGGGTACTCATATCAGCTTCCATGAGAATATTAGTTTGGTTATTCTCCACTGGACAATTTATAACAAGGAAATTATTTAGCCACTGACTGCCAATCTGTCAAGGAAAGGTAAGGAATCTTAGATAAAATCATCTAAAGATTTGTGCCATCAAGTCATAATTTTAGGCATCAGAATCATAATAGTATATGCTGCCAGTCTTAATTTTGCTTTTAGAAACAGACAATCCAAAAGGTAGCATGAAAAAAAAAATAGAATTTTGCTCAAGTACACCATTTTTATACCTTGTTAAATAGGAATCATCTAATCAAATCAATAATGACTATTTATACTTTGTTTGATGTATTGGAGACTCATCCAATACATTAAGCCACTATTTTTCAAGATTGTGACTTTATTCCTTAATTTTTATTGGACCTTAGCCAACCGGAAGAGGCATTTAATTATTATGATAAGATAACATTAATAAATGCTACATTGGAACACTTAGTGGTGACCGGTGAATATACTCATGTGAACCTACCATCCATAATTATATAAGAATTAATATTGAAGCAACTTGAATTAAGAATATACACATGAATTAATGGATATTGCATGAAGCACTGGTATATATTGGTATTATAGTAATAATGAGAGATGTCCAATTAAAGCAGAAGGCTTTCATGAACTGTATATAAAGAGAGGAGGGTTCAAATGTCTTCATTTTTTGTGCCTCTACTATGTCTCTATTTTTAAAAACTTCAATAACTTAAAATTTAAAACTTAAAAAGTCAAAATAAAACCGTTAGATATGATCTATGTTATTTCCTCTATGTGTATCACATTTCGATTTTGGTTTTATGTGAATCAATAAGTTGAAAAATCAACGGCTAAAAATTATCCAAATTAGTACGTTTTTTACAAGCTCTTGATGACAACAACAAAAAATTAAAATGCCATAATTTTTTACACGTGCATAGATAAAATAATGTAGATCATATCCAACGGTTTTATTTTGACTTTTAAGTTTTAAATTTTGATTTATTAAAGTTTTTAAAAATGAAGGTATGGTGGAGGCAAAAAAAAAAAATAGAGACATTTGAATGTAAGAATTAATATTGAAGCAACTTGAATTATGCACATGAATTAATGGATATTGCATGAAGCACTAGTATATAGTAATAATGTGAGATGCTCAAAGCAAAATGTTGTTTTATTCGTGTAAAGATATTGATAGTGCAGTTTTGAATATGAATTATTTTTTTAATTTTAATTTTATTGTATGTGCTGTATAAAATCAAAACAACACTGTTAATACCTTTATCTGTTTTTTCGTTTGAAATCTTGAAAAGATAAAGTGAAAAAATAGAGAAAAAAATTATAAATGGACTTGCCTTAACTTTGTCAAGGAAGAACTGGGGTGCGATGAGCTTGCGCTGGTGCACCCAGGCGAGGCCATTAGACTTGAGGATGCCTTGGCCGAAGAGCGGCTCGTGCGTCTTCTTCAAGTACGTGCCCTTCCCCAATTCCAACGACACGCACAAGCATATCTCCCGCACTACCGCCGCCTCGCTAACGTGCACCATCACCACCCTCCCCATCTTGTACGCAAACACCGCGCCTATCCACGCCACAATTATTAATTTTTTTACGAACAAGTAAATTAATGACAAAATAGGTACTTTATATAGAGCAAGAGCAAATAAAGTCAAGGCACTTCATTTAAAAATTTGAATCCCTTTTTTGGGTGGAACTGGACGATTTGTCAGAAAATTTGGCACCTAATTGGTATGAATTAAAATGGGCCCAACAGATGTGACAGTATCAGCTACAACTTTTATTATTACCTTATTTTATTTTGTTTATATTTCACCTTTTATTATTACCTTATTTTTTTGTTTATATTTCACCGTTACCGTTGAGTGCTCTTTCGCCTTTGCTAGCATCACATGCATTGGGGCCCCGGGACACAAAAACCTTCCCCACAAAATCCCTTTTCTGGGTGATTTTGTTGTCTAATGCTACTTAATAATTTTCTTAATTTGTATAGTTATGATCCTTTTCGCTGGAAGGGGCGTCAGTATAGGCCAATGTGCTTCCACTTAATTAATGCGAGTAAAGTTATGATCCAGATATGCATTGAAGTGAAGAGTGCAAATTAATTAATTAGCTGTACACTTTGAGTGAGGCTATATGGTACTGGTACTATGCATAGTACACATTGTTCACTGCTTTGAATCAATATCTTAATTTGTTTATAAAGTTCAAATAGTCGATCTCAACCGTTAAACATGATCATCGTATGAAAATGTACTTGTGGATCAAATTTTACATTTTTTTACTATTTGTTTAGATAGGTAGAAACTCGATCACTTGATCTAAAAATTCTAAACCATTCAAAAGCAGTGATTTTTTACTTGTATAAAAAAAAACACAAGTATTTTTAAAAAATATAAAATTTATTCTGCAAATACTTTTTCATATTGAAATCATGTTGAACAGTTCAAATGAATTATTTGGACTTTAAAGAACAAAGTTATTGATCCAAAGTATAGACTAATATACGCTAGCCGTAGTATCAGTCTCACCACCTGGAGACTTTGTTAAATGTAATTATTTTTGTTTTTATTTTCTCTGAAATAAAACAGATACTGTTTCATTGAAATATAAGCTCTGGATGTGTTGAATTGATAGTTAAATAATCATAATTGTATTTCAGAAAATCAATAAAAAAATAATACTAACTGTTACTTTAGTAAAATAAAATAAACAAGACAGAGAAATCAGAGTCCTTAAGAGTGTGTCAGAAGTCAGAACCAAGTGACCTTCAATTCAATATATAGGTAATTAGAATATTAATAACTATTTACCAAATTAACTAAAATGTAACAAGGAGTATAGGCTATAGCAAAACGACAAGGGGATCGACGAGTATTGCATGTGCCGACTGCACTTCATTTATCCATGCCTTTCTCTCTCTCTTTCCTGTCCTTGACCCCAAGCTATACTTTAATTTCATTTGAAAAATTGAAAAATTCATTCACCAAGAAATATATAAGAAGGCTATATTTATACTCCTACCATCAACTAAAAAAGTATACCATAACTTTTCCTACAAAAGTCCAAGTACATGTCCTTTTCATATTAGCTAGAAAATTTGTTCTAGTTATTCTTTTTTATTATTTGAGTTTCTTCTTATTATTATTATAATTATAATTTAATAATATCTTTTCAGAAATCTGTGCCAATAGATCAACTTGGTGTAGTGTTGATGACAATGAGAGGCGAGTGGATAAACTTTGCTTTTGGAACCCAGATGGGCAGATGTGATGGAAACAAAATTTGAACCTTAATTTTGCAAGGATATTGATGCAAAAAGTGCTCCAATTATACGTAAGTTATATTCGTGCTAGAGCCTAGAGTTGCTCCAATTATATGTAAATCATGTTTGTGCTAGATTCCAAAGAACAGTTTTAATCATGGTCGGTCGGCGTCTAACATTATCTATGCAAATGCAATCAATAATTCCCCTGACAAAAATCTTAATAGCAATCACATAATTATTTGATGAGACAGATCGATCATGCATGGCAAAGCACAATTATCATTCCTATCCTGTGGTTTACTGTTTGCTGGTATGATTGATTTTCACTACTGTTACGCTTCTTTTAAGAATTAAGACACTTTCGTCTGACATGCATATATGTAGTACGACAAAATAAAATATAAAAAGAAAAAAAAAAAAACTATTTAAACTCGTATACCTATATAAAACAGATTTTGGTTATACACTTATACATGCTTCCAAAATTATGTAATTAATTCACACTGATATTTTTCCAACGAAAACTTGTATATATATCATTCCAAAGAGTCAATATATGTATACAGCAATTTTACCAAAATGAATTGATCAATACCATGCATAATATATATACTACACTGACATGTAGACATGTAGATTAGCAAGTGATAATAAAGAAAGTAATAATTAACACATACCATATTCTTTCCTCCATTTTTCGTAATACGGGAACACTGCGGATCGATAATCATGCTTTATTGCTCCTATAGCTTCTGAATCTCTCTTCTTCTTCTCCATTATTGTAAGCCGCTTCATCTCTGATATGCTGCCGTACGGGAAAGACGGTTTCGGGCCACCTATCCCTTGCTTTAGTAACTTCTTACGAACTCTTTCTGGTACAAACCATACTACATAGTACAAGTAGAACCCCAAAATGCACAACCCTACAAAGCACAACCTTAGCAATATATTTGCTATTGCTTCCATTGTATCCATGCCTCTTACTCTCGATCTAGTATAATGGCTGTGCTTGTTGCCTCCGTAAGGAGTTTATTCAAGCAATTAATGGTAGAGACTAGAGAGAGAGAGGTTAGATATATGGACAAATTGTGGGAACCCAATTATGCAATACAACAAATATTCAGCTTTGGCATCATCATCTAGTGAAAATCCTCTGTGGCAGATACAACTGCGCGGTACACTGTGTGGCGAGTCGATAACATCCGTGATCCATTGATTGTTGATAATATTATTATCAAATTAAGTTTTAAATTTTTCATATTATGATTAAATTTAATATTTTTTGTTTATTAATAGTTATTTATATATTGATAATGATTTTCGTTTGTCAGAAAAAAAGAGTTCATCCTTTCTTCACTTGAAAAAGGTCCAATCCTATCATTTCATGAGTAAACGCTACACGAATTTTAAAGCAAATTATGATGAATTATCTATTGAACGAGAGATTGACGAAATTTTTTGAGAGATAGTGAGCATCCCTCTTTATATATTGGACCATTTTAATTCTTTAGTACATCATTTATATTTCCTTCAACTAATAAATTATTATGTTGAGTTAGTTTCGTTCAACTAATTAAGAGCATATTATGCTTAGTAATTTATGAGCAGGGAATACGTACTATATATGCATTTTATAAATAACAATCTATACAGTAATTGAACTAAATTTTGAAATTTAATAATGAAAAAAAATCTTGTCAAATAACATATTGATAATTATAAACGTACGTAAAGGGCCACACAAAATTATATTCCTTAATTAGTGATTAAAAAAGTGCACAACCAATTGTTTTTGTATACATTAAAAAAGTGTATCTTGATATAGAAAAACTAAATAATTGTAAGGGCAAATTTGATATATAAAACAAAGTCTCTCTCCTCATAATGTTATAATTTGAGCGACTAAAATAGCAGCCTCTTATTTAATTGGTCAAAAGGATCATAGTGCAGCTTCAATTAATGCTCACTTTTGTTTTTTTAGATAAAATATAGGGTGGTACCGTTGTTAATTATAAATAGCATTACTCTCTTTGTCTAACTCTCTTTATTTAATTTTCTTAATTAATGATCAAAGACCGGTGGTCAATTTTCTGAATGGATGGCCCCTTATTCATTGAAAGAGCAATTTTATTATTTAATTTAATGCTCTATTTAAATCCTTAACTGGCAGCCATAAGCCATAAGCCATAAGCCATTATCATATTCACTTATTATATATAAATTCTACTGGCCAAAGTGACCATGTTTGATTGTGTAGTAAGAGGTACTCACCTCTTACTTCACACTTAAGTAGTCAAATGAGGAATAAGATGGAGTAAGATGTGAGTTAATCTGGAGTATGTTACTTCATCTTTTTAGGTGGATTAATTTATTCCACACTTACTCCACCTGTACGACTCACTGTCATAAGAAGAAGCTCATTATCCAACACCTTACTCCTCTAGATGGATTAATTTAAGACATGAGTTAAATTAACAATCGAGATGTAAAATATGTAGAGTAAGATAGAGTAAATTATTTAATCTTCATTAACTTTATCCACAGTCAAACATGACCACTATTTATTTGTGAAGGAAATTAGATTCTCTTCCACTTCATTTTTATTATGACCACTATTATTGGTGAAGGGAATTAGATTCTCTTCCACTTTATTTTTATTAAAAAGTCTCCCCAAAATATTATGATGTTATTTTCAAACTAGTTATTATTTGATTGTGATTTGATATTAGAAATAAATTCAAAATATTTGTTCAAGGTCGAATCTTAAAGATGGGTAACTTGCACGAGAGAGCGCAATCTATTATAAGGGTAAATGTGATCGATCGTTTTTGCATAAAATTGTCCAATCTTGTCATTATTTTACTTTATTTTATTTACAGAATTTCGATTAAATAGTTCTTGAATTCAACGAAAAATATTCCAACATTTACCATGTCTGTGACATGACACATGGTGGTGTCACTTGCATCTTCCATAGAAGACCTTGGTTTATCAGCATGGGGAAACCCTTGTTTTATTATATATTATTTTCTTCTTTGGCGTTAGCACATCTGCAGGGGAATGCTCCTGGAACGGTACCACAAATTCATCCTGCACTGGAACGGTACCAGCGCACATAGCACACACTGCAGAATTGCAGCCTTGCATCAATGAGACCTTTTTCAGACGCACACGAATTTATGAGAGAGCTATTTGGGCTAAGTGGTTTACCCAATATACAGTAAATGCCTTAAGCAGGAACTGTAATCTTATAATCTCAAGATTGCCACATGATTGTAATAGTTTTTTAGTTCCTGCTATTTTCTCATTTCATGAATTTAGGATAGATACAGGGCGTAGAGGCATGTCTCTGAGTTTCCCCTGTTGCTTTTTATTTTTCTAGAATTAGTTTTCAAGCAAACTGGTATTGTAATTGTCTTTATTTAATAACTACGGGTTTTTCTCAAAAAAAAAGAAAAAAAGAATGCTCCTAAAAAAAAAAGAAAGTATGCTTCTGACAATACGGTCCTGAAACAAAAGGAAATGATATATAGCAACACAGCTAATGCAACGCAAGAGTTATTTCTGAAGGGTTTAATTGCCACATATATGCTATATTTTTTGCGTTATTTTTTTTCTCAAACAAATTATTTCTTGTTCATGCCTGTACCATAAGAATCTTTAATGAAATCAATCAATTAATTAATTAGATTTATATTTTAATTAAAATCATCTTGGTGATTATGAAATAATTAATGACATCTTGATAAGTATCTTTTATCGTCTAGTACTTTTAATTTTTCTATTTTTTCATTTGTTGCAATGAAAATAGCAATTAGTAGTATAATATTGTGGTTGAATCCCATATCTAAATCTAATTAATTAATTAATAAATTAATTATATTGGTGTTCTCATAATAAAATTATTGATATTTAGGTCAATTTTTGTTAAGAGGGTTCTTTGCTTGCTGTATGTTCGGTGATTAAATTGGTTAAATATTACAAGTTTGAGAACCATGTGCAGCTTAGTAGAAATTAGTAGAAATCACTAAGGACAATTCATGTGGGTGTGGTCGTATGTTCGAATCTAATACGTATATTAATTATATAGTTATTTTGTACACTTTAATCCTCATCTTTTGTTCTTATTAGCACCGCAATTTTTGGATTTTTTTTAAAAACAGTAATTAAAATAATTAAAGTTAAAGAACCAACATGATTACCGATTTTTTTACAAAAACAGAAAAAACCAAATAAGCTATTCGGTTAAGGGTTTTTTTTTTTGCTTAACCGAATAGCCTATTCGATTTACCCTATTTTCACAAAAACAAATCCTCGAATTATGTAACCTTTCGTGTAACACCCCTAAACCAAGATGGCAATTCGGTTTAGGGATAAAAATCTCTAAACCGAATAGGCATTTCGGTTTAGGTTTTTTTTTTTTTTTTTATAGACTAAGAAGAGCAAATAAAGAAATCTAACACTAAAAATTTGAATTTTTTGTTTAAATTATTTGTTAGATTACTTCTTTTGATTTATAATTAGCAAAAAAAAATATACTAAATTACTTGAAATTATGTTGAATTACACTGTATTACAATAAATTATGTTGAATTACACTAAATTACGCTAAATTACAATAACTTCGCTAATTACGCTAAACTACGCAAAATTACGCTAAATAGACCGATTCTGTGCCATCTTTCACGAATCATAAAAAATAGTAAAAAAATTTCAAAAATAGTAAAAATTGGTATTCTACAAGTTCATTATGTAACTAATTTACTGAGCTACTTGGATTGAATAATAGAAATGAAAATCTTAATCGGAAACTTCAACTCAAGTTTTGAGGCTCTTCCCTTTGTTTTTTGACGATTCTGAATTTCAGAATCTAGCATCGTGAGCACGGACGCATGCGTATTTTTGCAAGCTTTCCGAAAAGTGATCATTTGCTAAAATCGGACACTCGAGCGCCGTTTTATGACCGTTTGAAGTTTCGCCGTCGTTTTTCGCCTTTTCAGTGAAGATATCGTTTCTATTCATATGTACTTTAGCGTAATTAACCGTATTTTAGCGTAATATAATGTAATTTAGTATAATTTAACTTAATATAGTGTAATTCAACATAATTTAGCGTATTTTAGTATAAATATGCTAATTATATATCAAAAGAAGTCAAATAATTTAAATAAAAAATTCAAATTTTCAGTATTAAATTTTTTTATTTTGCTCTTCTTAGTCTAAAAAAAAAAAACCTAAAACTGAATAGGCTATTCGGTTAAGCTCAAAAAAACACCAAACCGAATAGTCTATTCAGTTAAGCCTATAAAATAGATTTTCTGTGGCATCATATCCTACAACCTCAGTTAAAACCCCACTAAACCGACCCCACTAAACCGAATAGGCTATTCGGTGAAGCAAAACAAAACCCCTAACCGAATAGGCTATTCGGTTTTTACTGTTTTTGTAAAAAAATTGATAATCATGTTAGTTCTTTAACTTTAATTATTTTAATTACTGTTTTTAAAAAAAATCCGCAATTTTTGATATATCAATATATCATGCATCTTTGATGGGTGTCTTTCAGCGCTATCTTTAAATCGCAGCCTAGCTAGCTAGAAATGCTTACGGACCGGGACCACTACATTGATTTTGCACTGCACCGGTTTCAGTGCGATCCTCCAAAATTGACCCACTACTTTAGTCTTCGCTTTATATTCGCCAAAGATATAACGAGGTTCTGTATTAGTGGCTCAATTTTATCAGAGATCTTTGTGCGACACTACAAATTTGTTCCGCAAGCGACAAGAAATCAGCCGACCAATTATAACAAAGTTGAAAAATTTGGAAAATAAAATGATTTGATAAGTATAGATTTGCTGTTGACTTTTAAAATCAACGCGGGAAATATTATTATTAGAGGGATGTTTCTATGGACATAAGGATCTATTTGTAAAATGAATATATTTTCATTTTCAAAGTTCAAACAGTCGATCCGACCGTTCAACATTATCTCCATATTAAAATGTATTTGGAGGTCAAATTTTACATTTTTTTGAAGTTTTTTACTATTTATTAAGTATTTTACAAAATTAGTCAAATTCAGATCATTGAATTTTGTACCCATCTTAATAAATAGTAAAAAAATTCAAAAAAATGTAAATTTGACCTCCAAGTACATTTTAATATGGAAATAATGTTGAACGGTCGGATCGACTGTTTGAACTTTGAAAATGAAAATATGCTCATTTTACAAATAGGTCCTTATGTCCATAGAAGAATTTGCCTATTATTAATCTATTGATGCAAGAATATATTCAGATCGGATCCGCCCATATTATTAATATATTGATATTCAATGGAAAATGTTAAGGAGCTCTTTTAGAACACATAAGATGTATAACATGTCTAAACTAAGAGTCAGCTCCATACAATACAAAGGGAAGGAGAAGGAATGGAAAGGAAACAAGCTCCAGACCGGACATGATCAAAGACGTTTACTTGTTTCAGAATAAAAAAAAATAAGAGGGAAGAGAAGAGAAAGAAGGTGAACTGTGTATCATTCACCTTCAATTTTAAGTGTAGAGAAGGTGAACTCGCTTCCTTCTATTTTCTTCTCGTGCCACATCTTTTTTGTAGAGAACACCCTAGTAAATGTTAAATCGACACAAGAAAAAGAAACATTGACTAGTCAAAGTGATTTATAAACTATTTTTTAAAAATGAATTCTAACATTCGCCAAATATATTTTAGTTAGCTAATTATAAATTCTATAGTGTCTGAAGTGAATATTAGATCAAGAAAAGTTGAACTCCGACATATCTAAAATTAATCGTAATTACCGGAAGATGATTCTTAATTATTGAAAATAATGAATCGTGACTAATTGAAGGCGAACCGTGACATTCTTAATTATTATAGATATTGTCAAACAATGGCGTAGACCACAAGTTCCAATTTTATGAATGTTCGGCCAATTCTTAAGATGTGGCCTCAATCTTCCAAAAGGTCATGTTCATGATAGCACTGCCAATGTACTAAATACTAATGATGGTATTTATATATCAACTTCAAATTCAATTCAGACTTTGAGAGGCTAACATATATGCCAAAGTAAATTGCTACAAATTATATATGGAAAATGAATCCTGACTTATTGAAGGCCAACTCTGACATTCTTAAAATGTATAGTAAACAAGCGCGCGGAAGGTACAGTAGATGGGAATAATTTGAGTTCGAAGTCTATTAGATTTAAAGTTGAATTCGATGAATTTCGCATCCATGCTATCTGCTTTAAGATCCTTGTGTTCAAAGATTAAAGTGAATGTATACGGATATTGAAGTGATGCGCATGGATTTTAAAGTGATTCGGACAGACGCGCAACTCATCTGACTCAAATTTGAGCCTAATAAATGTCGGATCCAAATTGTTTACATAGTATATATGATCAAAACAATATTGTAGACCAAAGTTCTATTCTTATGAATGTTCGGCCCTTTCTGAAGATGTGAGGAAATTTTACAAACTGCCCCACTTGTGAAAAAGTTCAAACAAAATACCATCTCAATAAATTTCTTGACAAAATACCCTTGTGGACCCACCCACGTCAAAATTTATCCTCCCCTCAGTTTACTTCCATCGCTTCTTTTCTTCCCGTCTCTTCGCCTCCGCCAAATTTCTGCTTTGTTTCTTCGTTCTTCAAGGCCTTCGTCGCACCACTCCACTATCTCTCCTCCGCACTGCCCCCACTGTCTCTCCTCCGCACCCCCACTGTAGGTAGGGTCTTTGAGACATTTAATTGAGGGGTAGAATATGATTGATCCATTGTGTTTGTGTGAGAAAGATAATTGCATACCTATAATACTTTGAACTGATACCTCAAAAGCCAATCGCAAGATTGAAAAACCTTTCAAATCACGTACACAGAAATCTAACACGCCCTGCGGGGTAGTGACAATACCGCATGCGGGGTAGCTGTGGGACAATCTAGGCCGCATGCGGGGTGACAGGCCGTATGCGGGTTAGAGAGACGTCTGAATTTATATTGCATAATTTAGAAGTAGAGCACCTGATCCCTAGATAATCTATATTTTACTGTTTAACCCAAACCTTAGCACAATTAAAGCCACTGCATAAACCTTGAGGGTATTGAACCCTACCTTTTTACTATTAAAAACTAAAAAAACTTTATTTTCAAAACTCTTCAAGTACCTAGACTAGTGAAAAGTTAGATAATTAATACATTATCCCTATGGATCGACACCCAATTATACTACACGGTAGGATCATGCGCATGTAATCTGAATCAAGTAGAATTATAGTTAAAAGGCATATTAATTTATACTGAAAGTTAGCAGTACCATTTTAGTTCATCAGCTGTGCATGAGGCATCCATTACAAATCGCTAAACTTTTCTACTGGCAAGTTCGGATTTAGTCGGGCCTCATATGCGTCATGAACTTTTATGCTACAGGATCATGGGGACCACGCTGCTTGACATCCTGCATGCATACATTTTAAATAATTTAGATTTAACCCAAAAATTAAATACATAAATTAATTGCCCAAAACACCTACATTAATAAATTACTAAATTAAACAATCCCTATAAAATCTAAAAACTCACATGAATTAATTATCGAATACATGAAAGAATTTGAATTTTATTTGTGCACTCTTTGGAAAATGGTACAACAAAATAACTTCAACTTGCTTAAAAGCTAACTAAGTAAGCTAAAAAGCTAACCAAGCATGCTTAATTCTTAAACTCTTTCAAAAAAATTATTTCTAGTCATGTTACAAAGCTTTCTAAAAATTGAAACCCATATTTTTATAGTTACAATGTATAAGAAAAAGTTAACAAGAAAAAATTCAATGTTTTCTTGCGTTATGTTATGATAAATATGCATATTTTTATCTTTTTTGTGAATCAAACAAATGCAAATTCACAACCTTAGACCTAATCGGGTGCTAATTCACAAAATTAAACCTAATTCGTAAAGTTAATGCAAGTTTGGTGCAAATTCACAAAATTAAACCTAATTCATAAAATTAAACCTAATAGGATACTAATTAACAAAACTAAACCTATTCGCGTGTGCTAATTTACAAAATTTAACTTAATCGGGTGCAATTTCACAAAATTAAACCTAATTCATAAAATTAAACATAATAGGGTACTAAATTACAAAATTAAATCTATTTGGGTGCAATTTCATCTAATTAAATCTAACAATAGTCTTCACAACAAATCAAATCAATAAATTATTGAGAATTTACTAATTTTTATATTACAAAATTAAATCTATTTGGGTGCAATTTCATCTAATTAAATCTAACAATAGTCATCACAACAAATCAAATCAATAAATTATTGAGATTTACTCATTTTTACAATTATTTTAAGAAAAAAAAACATACGTTATGTGGGAGAGGGCGAAATGGAGGGCTGGCGGACCTGGATGTTGTTGTCCACGACGTCTCGTGCACGTGGCGGAGGTGGGCTTCCTTCTCTGGTCGTTGTCGGTGGGTGAGAGCAGCACATATCCGTTTTTTTTCCCTTAGCGTTGTCGGCGGAGGTAGGGACAGGGAGCGAGAGAGAAATGATTGGGGCGAACGGGTCCCTTTTTTTTCTTTGGGACCAGGCTATGATAGAACACAACGGGCACAATAACTAATCGGATCAGGCCGTTGTTCTTTGTAACAGCCAGACTTCTAATTTTCTATTACCGCGGGCTCTAGCCGTTGTTCTTTGTAACGTCCAGCCAACGTAACTTCTTTTTTAAATTTCTCTGGCAGTGATAGACAACAACGGCCTGCTTCACAGTTTATTTAGCGCTAATTTGATTTCTTTAATCGGGCCGCGATGGTCCATAACGTCCCCTGGACGTTATGTACTATGAAGTTTTTCCTATATGTCGAATTTCCACAAAAACCTTCCTCATAACCGATATTTTTTTATTTATATTTCTATTAATAAAAATTTCGAGATAAATTGTCTTGATCGGTACAAATCATAGGTAATTGATTTAAGCGGGTGACAAATTGAGGTTGATTTGACTAATTTGTGACAAAAGAGAAAGTCATGATCACTTGTGCACAAACTTAATTAACTAGTAACACTATCCGTGGAAAAGCTCCAAATTAATCCAAATTTGCGGCGTTCATATTCATCGTACAGGTTTTGATTGTTCAGATTAATTCAAATTAGTTATGTAAAAAGTTGCAGATTCGAAATTCAAAAGGAAAATCATTACAGATATATAAACAGTTAAGTGGCTTGATTCCACCTTTGCTGGGGAATAAAAAATTGACCAGTGTATCCTGAATTCAAATCTATATTATCATTTCAATTACATCGAATAAAATAGGGTTTAACCGACTGGCTGATTTTACATTCATGTCCAGGTACCTTATTGTCAATGCTAATTTAGATTTTCTGTGGCAACCCTCGCTGCGTCAATCATTATAAAGTTGTTGAGAATTCTGCGTTAGAATCGTAGAAACAAGCATATATGAGAACTAGGTGTAAGCTTATCAACCGACTTGATAAACTTAATTCAAAAATATATTGAATTGGCTTCAAAAGATGAATCTAAAAACAAGCATAGGAGAACTAGGTGTAAGATCATCATCGGACATGGTGAACTTAATTAAAAAAAAATATATTGAATTAGTTTCAAACAATAAATCTTAAATGTTGAAACCGATTTACTTCATGAGTAATGTGTTTACATGCAAAATTTATTAATTTAAAATTAATTTAGTATAAAAAATGATAAATAAATAATGAAAAATAAACCTATTAAAATTAACTTATAAATCTTCTCCTTCTTTTTTACCGCTTGATTTTATACTAAATTAATTTAAAAATATATAAGTTTGACATGTACACGTATTACTTGTATAGTACATCGATATTAACTGTTTAAATTTGTCGTTTGAAGTCAATCCGATAAATTCTAAAATTAAGCTCACCGATTTGGTAAGCTTAAGAACATCTAATTCTCCTGTATTTTCCATTACTCCATTTCACTGCATTAATCTAGAGCATTGAATTAAAATTAGCTTACACCAGCAAATCCCTGTTGCCTAGGCCCAAATGCTGGCCTTGCTGAATATGAGCCCATTGACCTAATTGTGTTATGTAATTTGATTGACCTATTGCTTCCTGCAGCTTGAGTAGTGCTTGACCCCATTGCTAAAAAAAGACTGTAGGTATGATAATGTTAGTGTTAATCTAGGGTATGGGATGAGGAACTACTAAACTCACATAACATATAAATTAAATTTCAGTGGGGACCTAAGTAACCTTTATTTATTTAATTACACTAATACCAATGCTAAAAGGCCTTGCTTCAATAATAAAGGATGAAATAAAAAATTTGCCCTGATTTCATTGGAACCTCAAATGAAACAATATTTTTTTTTCCTTTTAAATGTTTTGAGTTGATTTCTGTTATATATACGTAGCAGTGAGGACAGTTGTTGGCATTGAAGAAAGAATTATTAGGCCATGATATGATATAATTACATATTTCTGTGTGGCATATTCTACTAAGAAATGTGATAATCAGTCCCAACTCTAAAATATAAACTCTGTTTTCAAGATGCTATTTTAATGGAACTACAAAAAAAGCTAAGGCTCATTTAAGAACTTTTAAGAGAATATCACATATCCGGATTAAATGGCTTAAACAAACTAGCATATTGGCTAAACCCTAACTGACTTGGCACAACTCCATTAAGAGAACTTGATGCGGTTGATTTTTTTATATCGTTTGCATCGTTTCTCAATTTTGTCATTTGCTTCACCATTGCACTGATCTCTTTCTGGCTCAAGTTTTCTGATCCTTTCTTTAGAAAATCTGTAATTTGTTGCTGACTGATAGGCTTCTCAACCTTATCTTCGGATAATATGTTTTCATTTGAAGTCGAACCAGCAGCATTTCCCTTTTCAATGAACTCAGGCGTGCCAATGGATTGGATCCATCTTAGCAAATCATCAGTCTCTAATTTGCAATTTGTATTGTTATACAAATTCAATTGCTGAGGGAAGAACAGTGTAAGTCTTGTTGAGTCAAAGCTAGGACCAGAGGAGCTGGTGCTGATTTGTTGGAAGATGGAGGGTGTTTTTGTAAAGTAAGGATCTTGGGCCTGTTTGGTGCATACCTGGCACCTTTTCTCAGCAGCCTTTTGGGCCTTCATACCAGCATTTTTTGTGAAATTGCACAAGCTCTCTTGATATTTGGCAGCAAGTGCATTCTGAAAATTGATAAAAATAGATGAAATTTAAGATGTGGTGTATCCCATGTACTAATTTGCAAGATTCAAGTACTTCAGTTAATAGTGGTGAAACTCAATCCTTATTAATTCAATATTGTGCCGGATGGTACTATCCCAAGCATTTCACTATGAACTAGAAAGTTGTAAAACTATATAGTAACAAAGATACTTACGAAGGCAAGATAAGGATTTTGGTTTCCAAAAGTTGAAGAAACTATGCCGAAGTCCAAACCATTGTCATCCGTGTAAGTTAATCTCGGCTCCCTCATTTGAGGTTCTGATAATTTGAAAAAATCAATTGGTTATTCATTAGGGGCATCATTGCATTAAAGAAATGCCCTAATATTCTCATTTTGATTGTAGGCTGAAAGAAAGTTCAATGAGGTACTTTACTGGTACCGCCGATGGTTGATTGTACCAGTCTTTCATCTTATCTTTTTAAGGGAAATTTTGGCATTTTCATGCTTTACATGAATGCTACAAAGGAAATATATACAGATACCCTACAACAGATTGGATGTTTTAATACCTTCTCTAGTCTGAAAAGTTTGATTAGATTTCGACTGAACATTTCTCAGATATCTATTGGTGCTGTTCAAACACGCATCATTCTTATTTTCTGTGACACCAACTTCTAGATTGCCAAGTTTCCTTTTGGAACAGATTTGATTATTGCGTTTTCCACTATGTAGAGCTTGATTACAGGATGCGGGGGCAGTTTTGTCATTTCGCTGCAGTTTCTTCCTACCCCTGATAGGCTTCGGCTGCCAAGCAGAGACTTCTAACTTGGAGTTTGTGCAGTTGTTCCTCAAGGATTGTAAAACTTGTTTTGCTTGATCTTGCAAAAAAATGGCCTAGAATTTTGTTTAAATCAAATTTAATACCAATAATTTTGTAATATTATTTACATGTGCTTCACTAAGAATAAAGGTGTCAATTGATGACCCGACCCTACAGTTCAACCCGTACTCAATATGTTTAATATCTACAAGGTGTTATTGGGTCTGGAAGGGATTACAAAATTCTTGACCTATGACAGGTCGGGCACGGATATGACCTGATCTTAGCCATTTGGCTTCTGTCCATACGGATCTCAACTGGAAACTATAATATTGACAAAACAGGAGCAGCAAGTGCAAAAAAGCTCATCTTTTTTTGAAGGATAAAAAATTAAAGCTCATCATTGCCACTGTAACTCGAACTAGGAACCTCTAGTAACAAAATTATGGCCCAAGACCAAATCAACTAGTCATAACTTATGCCTATGTTCAGGGGCGGATGCAGGATTTTGATCAGGGTAGGGCAAGAAATTATTGAATCGGATTTAAATAGATAATCGGGTCCAAACCCATTAGATTGTATCTTATATAATTTACCAAATTTAATATACAATGAGCCAGTTATTTTAATTGAGCTACAGGGTAGGGCAATATCAATTTTCAGGGTAGGGCAAAGGCCCAAAATCCAGTCTTTGTAAATTAGTTTTGAATTTTCTGGATAGGGCAGTTGCCCTACCCTGTGCTACAGTAGATCCGCCCCTGCCTATGTCACTTACAATATACCAAATATATGTTTTGGATTTAGGCTGGTCAGGTGGGGTTGACCCGTTACCCATCTGGGCCGGTTATGGGTAGAGAATTCTGACCTATATCGGGTTGGGTCGACTCATCTCAAAAAAATAGTAAAATATTATCTACCCGACCCATTGACACTGTCATGATTGATATTTTTTTTTTCCGTGTTTGATGCAGTATTATATAATATCTTTTAGTTCTCATGTGTGCTAAATTTGTGCAATGGAGAAGTTGAACTAATCAGAATACCTGTTTGTAGGGAATGGTATTGTGGTCATTGATTGTAATTGCTTTTTTAAATACAGTATAGACATCACTCTGCATTTGATGACAGCAACGCAAATAGCATCATCAGTATTATAGATATGGAAAAGCATGAGAAATGCAATTAACTTGAACTAAAATGTCTTTGAGTTCACCAAAACAAGTTCAAACCTCAAATTGTTCCAAAGTTGTATACATTCCATCAATGTGCTTTTGCCTTAGTGTTGCAAAATCACTTGGGTTTTTGACTCTTTCTGTGTAATCATCAATCTGAAAAGAGATAATTTTCGTAAACTATATACACAGTGATAAAATATCCTTCAATTATGGAAACTGAAATAACAATTTAGAAAATTAAATTCCAGTGGTGTTATGGAATAGAAATACATGATATGTACCTGCAAGCTATCAGGCATGGTGAACAATTCATGGGTATCTTTCCTGCAAGTACATAAGATTCATGTTGTGGGGTCATGGGCATATGAAATGAACTAGGAATACAATATAAATTATTGATGCATTGTTGCAGTGTACATGATACCAGTCACATTATCATAGATACATATGAGAAAAAAAAATTGTTAGCAAGTCTTCTGTGGGGGTTCAGTATGATAATTAACTACTGGTAACTAAGATTTTGTTGTGAAATTTCATAAAGGCGAAATCATTAGTGCAAAGGCTTGTCCCAAAAAAAAATAAGTGCAAAGGTTTTTAGAACTTACAATTCCAGAACATCAAGGACGTGTTGAATTATCTTATTGGTAGTGCCGTTGCTTGAACAAATGCCTGAAAATGTTAGTACATTATAATGTCAGACTATATTGAAGCATCTAATGTTTGATGCCAGTTAGTAATGTACCCTTTGTAGAAAACAACAATCTTTTCGAAAAAAGAACCTGGCGAAAATATGACCCTACCATTACTCGTCTCCCCAATTTCTTGTGTATGATGTGTATCCTGCATCAAACAAAGAAATACAAGTTGATATGAGTTTCTAAAGAAGTTAATCTTATTAGTACATTAAAATCAACTTTGTTATTTTTAATGCATGAATGTCAGGTGCACAAAATGGGAAGAAGAAAAAAGAGAATAGATTGCAAACATGGACTTCTCAAATATTAAGTCCAATGGAAAGAGTAAAAATATGATATAGAATATAAGACCTCATGATTTCCTTTCCATTGAATTTGGTTACTTGACTTTCCGTTGCCAACAACTTCAAGTGCTAGCAACCGCGCACTTCTCCTTTTCTCTCCCACAAATGATTTCTTGTACTTCTTTCTTCTATATACAATCACATTTAGATTTCCAATTCAGTGGTTGAAATATGGTTTCGCATTGAAATTAAAGGTTTTGATCCACTAATTTACAATGATCTCAAGATGGCATTTTTATAAAAAGGGACACAAAAAAACCTATCAGGCCAGCATCAGGGCAACTGGTACAGTAGCAATAAAATAGGAACAAATTTGTACCTTAGAGAAACCATCCTAGTTTAGTTTAATAATTTAGGAGGCAACCATAATAAGAACAATTGTAATAAGCTACTCTGAAGAAAAACGATCCCTATATAAACAATAGGTCTATAATCATGAGTTAGATATTGTTATCTTATGTTTTAATTTCAGCCATAAAATAAAATGACCTTTTCTATAATAGCTCTGCTTGGTTGTAAACATGACATTTCAATGGAAACATTGATTAGCAAATGTTGTATTGTTGTACCTCTTTGAGATAATACTTTCTAATTCAAGAAATAATACTCAATTATAAGTGAATAAGGATCTTCTGTGGCATCCTGTGGTGCCAATGTCGGATGATAAGAAATGACATTTGATGGAGCCAGCAACTACAATTACAGTATATATGGCTTTATTTTTGCAGTATACATAGCTTTATTTTTTACATGAGGGTAGTTAATCTCCCTTATGGGAATAATTTTGTTACGAAGTACAAATGTTGGGTTAGTGTAACTGTTTTGTGTCATGGGCTTTACTGTTTACTAATAAACATTGGCCTAGTTCTTTACTGTTTGCTTTAAACCATGAATTCTTGGGTAAAGTAATTTGGTTTTACATTAAATGGACAAAACCTATAATATAATATGAGAAGTAATCCTAGAATTTTGATTTGAGAAATATATGAAGAGGCCTAATATTACTTCTTACAACGTTGGAAAACTCAAAAATATAAAATCAGAAGCAAGAAAAACGATCTAATTAGAGATACAACTTAGTATAGCCTGAAATTTCATGTTATTATTACCTCCCAAAGAAATTTCATGTTATTAAACTAGAACATATTTAACCCAATCAAGTGCAGTAAGTTTAACAGATTGCAGTAGTAACAAAGACAAATATGCATATATAGCAAGTTAACCAAATATCCAACAATGAAACAAATATCCAACAATGAAAATTTATCATAAGTGCCATGCAGTAAATTTATCAGTACAGTGGAAGCAATATTCATGGGAAATATTAATATAAATTTTCCGAATTAAAAGGTTGTTTGACATGGAAAATATTTTTCTTGTAAACCTGGATCATTAACTACTGTCCACAGCTATTCAGGTTTGTTTACTGGATCAGAGCATTTTTTAATTGCATTGTTATAACCCGGAGCTATTTTTTAGATTTACCAAATTTTCATTATTATGGTAATACATAATGGATAATTTTGATATGACAGAGCAGAGTTTTCTTAGCATAACCGGCCATGGAATAGAAGTCACTAGAAAAGGCCATTTTTCTTATTTTAGAAAACAAATAATTTCTTCAGTACCGAAAAAACAGAGGCACTAAATTCCAACAATGGCAGGGCTAGTTTTAAAATTTGCAAACTACTAAAGAAAAGAGGTTTCATGAATTTCCTTAATAAGGTGCTTTGCCATTTGCCAAGTTGGGATGCTTTTGAACAAATTAGTTTCCTTAAAAAGAATTACCACCGTCAGATCGTCACTGTCATGGCTTAATTTCTGTTAAGGTGCGGCAGCCTCATGTGGCGGCTCTGTGGCAACCGATCCATGCTCGGATCTATCTGATCTTGAGATCAGACAGCTCCTCCGACTTGCCACGCTTACAATTACGGTATTAAACTACTAATCTATAGCAGTTGGAGAGTGTGGGTTCCGTAAAAACAGATCCAATACAGATCGGATAATGATGATCAGATCGTATATGTATTTGTTTTATTTTTTTGTGAATACAAATATTAATACAAATATTCAAATATGAATTGCATATGGGTCGGATATAATCCAACCCGTTTCATCCCTTGGATCCGAGTCCGACCGTAAGATATCCAACCTGAGTCAGAGTCTCAGAGAACCTACCAAACTTTTGATTCTTCTCCCGAGATCCATCTTATTTTCGTCCCTGGGCTGTATTTGCCTGTGCATGAGAAGCCTTTCACAACATCAAAATACAAATTTTGGGCTGGGCCAAATTTGACTCAAGTTAACAAAAGCCCAACAGCGGTAATTGACTAATTTAGTCAAAGAAAAACTATGCAATTGATTCAATAGTGAGAAATCACCGGCAAATTTCTCAAGAGTAGTGTTGTTTCCCTTCGATTTCCACATCAGTCCGCATCACATTTCTAGAGAATTCTCTTAATTGTATCTGCACGAATTCGAGGAAAATTCTTTAAAAGTGGTCTTAAATTTCATCTTCAAAATATCTAACAAATTGCCTCACCGCATGAAAGCCTTGTTGGATGAACTACCAAATTTGATATTTAAATAAATTTTCCATGTTGTTCTTGGATTTTTTTTCTTGATATTCGTATATTTACATGCATATATATTCAAGGCTCGATATAACATCTAATTTATTTTCCATACTAATTATCATGTGATTGATCCATTGATCAAGGTACATTTTTTGAACATTTCAAGATGATCCTAGATAGTCTAATAAATTATTATATCTAGAGAATGCAGATTGCATATATAATAGATTAATTTTTAAAGTGAAAGAAAACATATAATTGAATCTGCAACATGCCTGGCAAAGTGCCACCATTTACCAAGGATGACCAGAATAGCAAAGGTCTTTGTTATTCTTAGTCCCATATATTTTTATATATCCAGAAAGTTTATGACAATAAATAGAATCAACACACACATGCAATAACAACATGGATTCAGATCAAGTTACCAATCAACACACCCAAACTGCGCAAATGCCAATGCCAATGACAAAAAGGCCAGTGTCTCGGCTGGATCTTCCAAATAGGATAAGTGATTGTATCTTTCTGACAGCCTTGCTAGTTTTGATACTTGTCGGGGTGTTCACGGTGATTGTGTCTGCCAATCTAACCATCGTCGCTCTAGGCCGAGCGATAGAACCTTATTCTTGCCAGTCTAGCAACCCAACCCGTTACACCTCCACGCTCCCCACCACCGGCTACATGCCCACCTGATGTGTGCGTCTCTCAAGGACCCGGACTGAAAATTTGTTACAGCTGGAGGTCTCTCATGATACTGGCACAGCTCTGTTCATTTATTAGCTATGTTTCTCCCTCTTTAATTTATCCTTTTCTTATGGTGTCTCCATTGTTGTTCGATATGTAATTAGGAATTGACTATAAACAAACAAAAAAAGTTATCAAGCTTTTGGCATGCTATTAAGATTAACATAATTATTTTTGATATTTTTTTCCAATGATATATAATTTGGGCCCGGCTAGCTAACCAGGTTGAGCAGTTACTATCTCAGAGGTAAGCTTGTGCTCATACTATAAGTTAGATCAAGCAGCGACACAGCTGCAACCGCAGCACTGAGATTGTTGAATCTATCAAGAACAGTGGCATGCTAACTGCTTGACCATTTGGAGGCTAAAACGAGGAATTATATATAATGTTAAACGCTGGGGTGTTTGATAAGAAAAATACGTCAAAAGTAATGTTTTTCACTGGATTGTATAAAGAGAGATAAATTTCTGACAAACTTGGATGTTATTTTTGCTTCATATCGCAATATTCTTTATTTTCATAAATTGTGAAAGCACCAATGTGCGTGACCCTTCCTAAGCGTTATGTGCCAATACCTACAATGTAAAAATTTGCGTATCCTTTAGTCTCCTCCTTAAAGTACCTCTAAATTTACTCTCTCTTTTTTTGGAAAAAAAGACAAACAAAGAAAGAAGAGAATGATAAACTACTTGCCACAAAATTTGTATCCACCCCCCCTATGCAAATTCCCAGGATTGGCTCCCAGTTAGCAATTTTGGGTAAAATCAACACTTGAAAGTTGAAGCATCAATTTTAGGCAGAAAAAGGCGGAAACATGAGCTCTTTGTTATTTTTTCCTTGCTCTGGAAACATGACAAGTAGTTGAGAAGCAATACTAAGAGAATTGCCATGTCGTAACGAAAATAATTGATGGCCAGCTAAATTCTGTTTCCTTGTTCAAGTGCGTCAAAATATTTTCAAAAATGGAATTCAATTTTATACCTTTACGCATACCAAGAATACCTTATCCTGTGTACTGCCATTTGAGAAACTTTTTTTTCTTTCTTCGGCCTAAAATATATGAGAAGCATCATTCATTTTTTAAATATTTTGAAAACAATAAAGAACTATATATAAAATTAAAATTATTCATTTTACCCAGAATCATATAGTTGAGTATATAGTACTGTGGTGTTTTCTGATATCACTCAGTCAGCAGATCAGCATTGGCAACTATCTTGAGCCCTGGAGCAGAATCTGAGTTCGGATCCCCTGAAATTCAATTTTGAGTTTGAATCCAAACCGCCGTCCGATCATAATCTGCATGAATATTAAAGAGCCCCATGAATTTCCAACTTGGACGGATTGACTAGGATTCTGATCGGACGGTCCAGATCTAAACTCAAAATTTGAGTTACTTTAGGGGAGTGGACCTGCTGAGTCTTGCTATCCAAACAATACTTGGTTTTAATCAAAATCACATGAGTTGAAAACTTCTCATCTGCTTGTGTTGTATGTAGAGATTTTGATCCCATTTACATATAGATTGGATGTTTAAATATCCTACTATGCTATCCTTGCATGCTCCTGCTATCAATACCAGTTGGCACTAGAAAGGGAGACATGTGAGCATTCTCTGATCGAAGACCAGCTATTCGAACTTGTTCAATCAAATTTGGACGATCCAAATCAAATATAAAATAAAACACAGATTGAGTTTTGGTATAAGCAATCTATCTGAAGCCAATCCAAACAACTTGATCAGAATAGGGAGGCCTAAATACCATTGGTATAGTTAATTTATCCATTAAACTTGTTATTCTAACAAATATTTTCCTTCCGTACTGACATATTTCAAAACAGTCAGCTGAAACTTGTTATGAGGAGGACAGCTTGGGTCCGATTGGTTTCGGGCACCGTCTGATCCACTTTAATATTCGTGCGCACGAATTTTAAAGAAGACGTGAAAGTTGCGGTTGCGAATCTTAAAGGAGATCGGACGGTCATCGAACCCATCGAACTCACCTTGAGTCCGATGGGCATCGGACCCAAATTGACCTCTGTTATGAGATGTATTTTCAGCCTCACACTTCCCACGGCAAATAACTGAGATCCAAATTCTTAAATAGCATCATACTATTTTTTGCAAACACATGCTTTTTTTGAACATAGTCAATTTTACATGGATAATATATTTCTTTTTGCAGTTAACTATCGTTTTCTTACATATATTCCCCCCCCCACCATTGCAATAAAAATGAAACCTCATTTGATCCTTTCCTCCTAAATCAGGAAAAAAAAAGATGAATTCACCATTAACCCGAGAGTTGATAGGCAACGCTCAAGGTGCTCGGCTAATTGGCAAGACTTTGACAATTGCGGTGGTCATCTCTCACATCTTGTTCCTCACCTGTTTCTCTTGTACAATCTGCCTATGTTTACACCTAGCTTTACCACCAGCTCCATCAAAGATTCGCGCCGTCGAATTGCCTCTGAGACTTATTCAATGCATGCGTGGCGAGAATGTCCCCTGTCCCGATCCCTACATCAAGTGGATCCTCACCACAGCCGTGCAACTTGTTTTTATGTTTTACATTCCATTTGCCTGTCTGTTGATCTACAAACTCTGGTCATACACAAACTGGTTCAAAATTCAGCCAAAGAAAAGGATCTTTTCTAAATCCTTTTCGCAAAAATCAATCACTAAGCCAAAATCCCGTTCAAAGGCATCAATCTCACGGTCCTTATCTCTTCCTGCTATCAACAAGAAAACACTTTTCCTTGGTCTCGATGGTACGCTAATCTTCAGGAAAAGCGACCCGGTTCCTGACAGGTAATGTTGAGGTGCATTTAAAAAAATCAATATTTTAAATTGATACTTACAAGTGCCCTATAATCTACATACATGTAATTTGAACTAATCCTACATATTGATTTTTCCACCTAGATAAAATGGCAAAGTATTCATACTTTCATGTCATTTCTTATCATTTCAATACAGAAATGGACTAAGAGTTCTCACACTGACAAGCTTTCAAGGGGGCAGGGATCAGTACGTGATACAGCGGCCATTTGTCAATAAATTACTGTCCGAGGCAATCAGTTCAGGTTTTGAGGTTGTCATTTTCACCGCTACAAGCCAATCCTTTTCACATGAAGTCATTAATTGGCTTGATCCTGTTTCAAAGTACATATCAGACCAGTTGTATATTGGCGATTGCCGTGAGACCAGTCAAGGAATCATTGTTAAGGATCTGTCTGTCACCGGGAGGAGACTTGACCGCTCTGTCATTGTAGATGTTAACCTGAGAGGACCGAGGGTTTGTGTGGGGCAGATCGAGAATGCAATTGAAGTTGCACCCTTCGAGGGCGATTCACAGGATGAGGAGTTACACAAGTTGTTGAGGTTTTTTGAGCTGCATCGGATGTACGATGACCTCCGAGATGCAGTGAGTCACTACTTATGTACATCTGACAAGGAGAAATCTCAATAATTCAGTGAAGTTCTTAGTAGATTTTTTGTTTGTTTTTGGAACACTATAGAAATCTTGAAATTTTATTTGCTTACAGAAAGAGATCAGATGTTAATATGTGCAGTGCTGTATGAATAATGATCACTAAACCTGTCATAAGACATAGGTGCTCTTTTTCATATTATTTTACTTGTGGTTCCCTTTTTACCTTTAAAGATAGTTTCTTTTAGTAGTATTCATTATTCAATGCATTGACCACTGTGTCCTTTTACACAACATTAGTTGAGATCTTTGATCTTTTCTCATTATTTTTATTATAACTAAGTCCGTAGGCACTAGGCAAGCACACACACATCCTCTGAAATAAAAATTTCAATTCAATCTCTGATAAAATTTGATCTCTACACCTCCACTATGAGATATTCTGTCACCTATCAGTGTAATAACTATTAATAACAATCAATCACAAAATTAATATTGATAAGAAATCTATACAATATTCATGAATATTGTTGTCAAATTAGAATTTCGCATCATTTCAGCATATTCTTATATATTCCAAAATATACTCATGGGCATGAGTTCTCCTAAATTCATTTGTGAGTTCCCGGACTTGAAAAATTAATCAAATCCCGCACAATCTCATAAAATCTAGTGTGTTCTTATTGAACCTGTCATGTCTTAGAAAGATAAAAACAAATGTTAATATACAATTACGATAAGTTTGAACATCTCAATTGAAATGAACTTAAACGGCTGAATGAAATTTGAAGAGAAGACCAGTTTAATTAATTAGTTTATTGGCGGATTTTAAATATACAGAATAGAGATCAATGTTTTATTTCTTTTTTTCAGCCTATAATTAATTAATAATACATAGTATACAATAACCTTTTAAATAAAACAATGATATTTGAACTGTAAAAAAAATGTGAGATTCATTTCATTATTAATCGTCATAATTACAAATTATATATTTGATATTGATTTTAACATTTAATATGATATTTAATCATATTTAAATATATTCCGGCTCCAGAATAATCTCTTGTTACCACAGAATATAAAAGACAAAAACGCCTTTTTGTCGCCTGCGAGCAGAGGCGGATGCAAGAAGGCTATATGGGGTCAATTGACCTCTACTTTTTAACTTTTTTTGTATTAATATATAGAATTTTATATAATTTAGAGTAAAATGTTATGAAACGGTAAAATTGATCTTCATTCTATGTAGGAAAATTTTATATGATTAATTATCATATATATTTAACTCCTATAGTTCGAAAGTTTGATTCCAGCCTGGCTGCGAGAATGATTGGGTAAACCAGTGTAGCGTGTATTGTGTATGTTAGCTTTGCTTATTGAGGTAGGCTAGCAGAAAGTAACGCGACTGGAGAAATTACGAGGTCGAAGGTAAGCCTACCGACTGATTATCCGGAAAGAATATACAGCGGGTCCCAGACGATCCCAAACCTCTTGGAAAGGAGAAGGATGTGCAATGAAGCACAGGGATCCTGCGAAAAAAAGGAAAGAAACCAGAATCCAAAGGCGCCCATTGCTCTGGGAACAAATGTAGATGAAAGGGAACGTAGTTTCATATAGGACAACACAACATTATTATTCTCTTGCCATGTTTGCGAGGACTGCATGTTCACAAATTGTCCATCTTTTCTCATTTAAGAAAAAAATAAAAAAATTTCAGCAAACAAATTGATTGTTTTCTTTCTTTAAAAATAGTAAGAATCAAATCAAAATTTCAGTATAAGCGTGGGTTGACTCAAACTTTAGTTCAATCTCTCCTCTTTCACGCTACCACACCACAGACTATATAAGATTTGAAAAACGGATTGACCGAATCAAATATTCAGCCAACCCCCATATTTAGATTTTAAATACCGAGTAGATCGAACTCAAGTTTCGGTCATTCCATATATGAATTTAAAAAATTGATTGGCCGAACCAAAGTTTCGGCCACCCCGTATCTGGATTTTTGTGGTCCAAAATGTAGGTGCAAAATGAGAGAGACCGAATCAAAGTTTCAGTTACCTCCGTGTCTGCACCAAAATTTTAGTTCAGTCGTTATTATAGTGACAAACGAATAGTTTGGGTTCGGTTCGGCGGAGTTAAAATTTCGTGATTCGAGTATAATTCGGTATAATTCGGAAATGATTCGGTATAACAAGGAAGCAAAAAAAACATAAAAACCCCCCAAAAAAAAAATTCACGTTTTTTTTTTTGCATTTTTCTCACGAATAATTAGTGATTTGTGTTTTATTCACGAATATAATGTATTATAAGTTTTTGTGCGTTTTATTCGGAGTTCAGTTCGGAAATGTCAAAAAACAAATAAAATACAAATTTTTCACGAATTTCTCGAGTATATTATTATTATGGTCCTTATTATTGTTGTAGAAAGAAAAATCAATCAATCAGTTTTGTGACAAATTATTTTTTATATGAAGATAAAAAAAAATGCGAATTGTCAATTCCCAGTTCCCACTGAATGCGAGTCCGCATCATCTGCATTAACTCAAAAGAGCATCTTTTGAGTTAACGCATCTCGGCCGTCTGATTTTAAACGGAGTCAATCTGGCCACAGCCTATAAGTCAGAAGCCTTTAGTATTAGTGTAGATCTAGTTTGCACGAATTTTAAAATAAATCGGACGGTCTAGATACATTAACTCAAAATATTCTTTTTAATGCAGAGTACGAATTCACTGGATGCGGCAAAAAAAAAAATTGGCATGAAAGAATAAACACGGCACATTGTGTCAGATTAAATTTTAATGAAGATCGAGTACAAAATTAATTTTATTTGTACATCATAACTTTTTAAAGAAAACAAATAAAATGATTGTTATTTCTTTAAAAAAATCAGTGATAACTATAGTGGTAATTCTAAATTTAGGAATAATTCAACTATTTCTTAAATTTGTGGTCATATATAATAAAATATAATTAAGAAATATATTTTTTTGCATAATGCATCTAAATTTATTATAATTATAAAGTTTTATAGAAAGAATAAATCGGAAAAATTCTAAAAATCAATTTAATCCTATTCATAAATTATTCAGGATTATGAATCATGTTAACGTAGTTATAAGCATATAGCGTTGTTCTCTCTTAAAAATCTGTAGTAGAATAATGGGGGAATTTCTATGCATCCCCCTAAAAAACTTTAATATTACGTATTTCCCCCTTAAAAGTTCATAATATCATATTTATCCTTCAAAATTATAAAAACTCACATATTTACTCAATTCATCATTTTTTTTTCATTAATTCCAAATCTATCATCATTTTAATTACATAATTCCTATTTTACCCTTAAGAATTAAGAGGAATTAATGCCTTATGCAAGTGTATCTCCTATTTTACCCATGAATAGTTGTGTATTTTAGGTATTGGATTATAGGTCAATTTGATACGCTTTTTTACTTTTAAATTTATAAAACCTTAATACACAATGATAGGTCGGTTGCAAGCATACAACCTATCCTTATAGTAAAATAGGTATCGATCCAAAAATAACGGAAAATATTACTTTCTACTAAATTAATTAATCCTAAAATGTGAAATAAAGTAAATGGAGGGGTTTGTTGCAAATTTAATTTTGTGGGTTCAATATCCAATAGAGAATTGAATTGTAGCAAAAGCAATTTAAACAAATAAATAAAAGGAGTTTTGTGATTTAAATAGAGATAAGTCTAGGGGCTATCAGCATACAATCCCTTGGTTTAAATCCACACTTAATTAGTTTCTAAATTCATGTTTGCAATGATGGGGTTTCTAAGCCTTAAATACCATTAAGAGTCACTTTCGTGAATTCATGACATGCCTAAACAATTCGGATTTCACAATTAAGTTCTCCACCCTAGCTATCTAGACCATAAGCATAGGTTAGCCTAGTTTATTTCTAAATACCGATACTTCACAATTAAGTATTTCATACCAATATTCGGTTCAATTATATGGGTCCTAATTAAATATGAGGCTTCACGATTAAGTCTTTCACCTAAATTCAACTTTTGTTCCTTGTGGTTCCGGACTAAGAATTAGATTTGGTCATTTCTAATATCAAATCCTAGGGTTATTCATGTACATAATTTGGTATCATCAATTCTTGATCCAAATCTACTCAAGTTGATTAAACCTAAGCGGGACGCTAATTAACAAGCAACACAAATCACACAATTACATGCATAATAAAATCAACAAGAACAAACATGCAAACAAACAATCATCATAAAGAAAACCATCCAAGTAAGGTAGATTTTAACACAAGTTCATGCTTAAAGTCTAAGTTCCTAGAGAGAAAATCTAGCCTCTCTTGGGTGCGCTAACATCCATAAGAAATACAAGAGAAAACATGATAAAACTAAGAAAAACAAGAAAGAGAGTACACCAATCTCCTTGCTCGCTGCCCTCGTCTTCATGATGTTTCGCTCGAACAACCTTCAATCCTTGCTCCAATCACCTTGATTCACTCGAAAAAGGTAGAAGAGATGTAGAAAAATATGTAGAATTAAAACTAAATTAAAAGTGTCTTCTCCTGCTGCCTCCCTTCCAATATATAACAATTCATTTGTCTTGGGAAGCAATCCTCCATAATATGGCAGCAAATCTGAGAAGATATCGCGAAATAAGGCAAGATTGGCATTGATGCGGCCTCTCGTGCGGCCCGTACAAAATGGGAAATTGGCAGATTTTACGAAGAAAGAAGGTTTGTGCGGCCCGCATAAAAGTCGTGTGACCCGCATAAAATGGGTTTTTATGGTTTGTGCGGCCCGTACAAAATGGTTGTACAAGTCGCAGAACTCTTGGATAGAGTTGGAGATTTCTTGATTTTAATCCCAGAATTCTTTTTCAGCCAAAATTTTTTTTGTGCGGCCTGCACCAGCTTGCTTGTTGGTCCCTAATGCACTTAGAGGGGGGTGAATACGGGGCCTTTTAAAATTTAAAGCTAAGTACTTTTAACTAACGTGCGTATGTGTTATTCTTGACGGAAACAAGAATAACTCTAAACTAACCAAGTATACGTAAAATAAATAGAGGAGTTGAGAGACACTGACACGAGAGTTATTACGAAGTTCGGCACTAACGCCTACGTCTCCGGAGCTCGCGACCTTCGAGATGACGCGTCTTTCTTTATCTAATAAAAAAGGAGTACAAGGTGGAACTAGTGAGCCCTTACAAAGCTTGGAAAGTCACACGGCCCGAGCACGAAAATGACTCACGAGCACTAAAGGCTCAAATGTATGAAACAAACAAAATGATCAGTGAATGATCACTCTACTTCTTACACAAGTTTGATTGTGGTTGAGTATGCTTGAGATTGTAGTATGAATATTGAAGTTGTGTGCACAAGCAACAATGACTTTTTCTAGATCTGAAACGAATTCAGAATATTGCAATTGGGGGCGGCTAGAGTGATAATCCAAACCTAGATCTTGCTTCTATTTATAAAAAACTTTGCAAAATTAGGTATTTGGTCTTAACCGTTGCAACGATAGAATAACCGTTACAACAGTTAACACCGGATCATAGGTTTGGCTACCTGAGAAACCCTAACGGCCATTAATCATTGCAACGGTTGTCACAATGGTTATTCTCTAGAAATTCTGGGTAACCGTTGCAACGGCTGTCACAACGGAATAAAACGATTTGGTTGTGTTTGATTTATTCCGTTGCAACGGCTAATTAACTGTTACAACAATTAAGGTAAATTACCACATTCTCAAGTATACTTTACTAATTTTACAGATTTCTAAACCTAATCTCGAGATAATGCTTCTAGCTCCAATGCTTAGTTCTTCATGACTCATCCTTGATTAATTATGCAATTCATCATGTATCCTTGATGTGTACTTTAGCAATTCATATCGTCATGAACATGCACAATATCTCAAGACACGAAACTGTAAAATTCAACAAATATATATTTTGCAAATCTAGTCAAACAGACAAGTAGAGTATAACACAATTCAACAGTATTTTTGCTTCATTTGCTGCAATTTAAACAAGACAAAGGCAATAACTTAGTTCTTTAGTGCATTCTATACTAAACTAAGCTAAAATACAAGAAATTTGGCAGAGTTTTAGAGTTGAAATCATAATCGAAAGTATATATAATTGAGGCTTATCAAGAATTCACAAAATATAACATGACTTCTCAATAAAAGAAGATCAACGTGAAAACAAATTCCAAACGGAAGATTAGCTAGCAACAAGTTGACTAGAATTCAGTCTCTCTTTTTTCTTCTTCTTTTTTGATTTCAAACATGTAGGTGTTTCCTCAATAAAAAAAAGTGAGCATGCTACAATACTGGTAAAATAACTGAATTACAGCACTCTTCTCCTGATTCTTCTATATAGCTGTTGAGATACTTTATCTAGATGAATTTGCATAAAATGCTATCTGCCTAAGAGTTGCACAAATAGAATACATCAGGTAATTGATTTCTCATCTTAAACCGTTAAAGGTGACTGAGTGGCATCGTACCCGTAAAGGATTGGCTTGTTCTTCTTGCCCAATTAACCGAAGTATGAGGTTGAGTGAGCACATCTCTTGTCACATATTGAAGTTTGATTCTTTCTCCACATAACCTGAGGCACTGTATGCACTGAGCAATCATTTGGCCACCTGCCAAGATGGTAGGTCATCCAATGTGCTCTTGCATACTGCTACGACGAGCTTGACAATCTGATAATATGATGAATTATGTGGTGGTCTCCAACTCTCCATATGTTAATCAGTTTTTGTTGATAGAGAGCTTCAAATAAAGCAGCAGCTTTGGCATACAGGGGGGGCCAGTGCCTCAGTTGGTCCGTACCGGGTGTGTACCAGTATTCCTTGAAACAGTAAACCTGAAATATGATAGTTAGGGGATAATATTGATAATATTATTGTGCCTTAATTACCTTAATCAATTTAATATTGATAATATTCATACTGGTATTAGCCGTTGAATATTCAGCGAGAGTTTAGTGTGTGAAAATATCTAATAGAAAGGTTAAAAGTTAAATTTGAAACAAAAATATGGACTTTAATTATTACTAAACAAGCATCTCCAACAAGATACAAAAATCTGGATTTTAGAACTCAGTTGGCCTTGCTTTAAAGAAAAGGTTATATTCACAAACATACTTCCAGAACCAAGTACAATTAGACAAAGCTCAGCAACGAAATTACCCATGCTCATCAATTTGACAAAGCTTATTTACCAATGAAATTAGTAATTGATGCTTCAAAAAAAAATACAATTCTCCAATTCAAAATATTATTCTCCGATCTAAAAAATTAGCCAATACAAAACTCTATTCATCTGATAAAAACACAATTCTCGATTTAAAAAAATATATCCCAAATGATGCCGAGAAGAACCGCAGAATTGTATTTGCACAATACTCTAATCATCCACTAAAAAGCACAGGTCTTCGATTTTCAGTTTGAAACCATTCATCTCAAAAAATAAAATTATGCGATTGCAAAAAATTAACACAAAACTTATATTTCAGACTTACTCGATTGAACCAGAGGCGGAACTAAAAAATTGAGATTGGGGTGGCTAAATAAGTTATTGTAATGTAATTTTGTTTTATAAAGAAGACTAATATGTATAAGTACTTATTATATAAATTATAAAATATAAATGATTAAAGTATTAATTTCTAAATTATGGTGGTGGCTAAGCCACCCTTAAGCAATATATGTTCCGCCACTGGAATGAACCACATTCTCCCATCTAAAGATTGAAGATCACCCGCAGCCAATCTAAACAAGGGAGAGGGACAATGATACCATATCAAAGGGGGTGTGAGAGAAAAAAACTAAAGCAGGGGCTTTGGAGGTTTTTTGGCGCTCAGTGAAGGCAAGGAGAAAGAGAAGGGTATTATTCTCCATTCTTTATTAATTTATTTTATTTTTAGAGTGTTAGAGCTATAAATATTATTATTATTATATTACTTTTGGATATATATATGATATTTCTAAGAATATTACCGGATAAATACGTGAGTTTTCTAAAATTTTGAAGGATAAATATAATATTATGAACTTTTGAGGAGGAAATATATAATATTGAAGTTTTTGAGAGGGATACATGAAATTCCCCTTAGAATAATAAAGATCCTCATCTGGCTGACTGGCTCGCAACATTAGATGAAGACATTTATCTTCTCTGTAATATGTATTTTTTTAGTGAAGTTAGAAGTCAAACTGTCCAACTGTTTTAATTCTACAAGAGATCTCCATCTAGATTTCAAACTTCTTTTTTAATGGTTGACGGCGGAATGCCGTCAACAGATATATTGATACTAGAAAAGATTCTAGATTTCAAACGTATAACCTCCTATACAGAGAGCATTATTTTTATCACTAGATCCAAGAGATTTTCTTAAATATGTATTATTAGAGTAATAAATGGTAGTATTTGATAAACAATTATAATATTAGAATAAGACAGAGCATGATTTATCACAGCAGTAGTATTATAACGAATCTGTATCCTCTAGAAGCAGAACCAAATTTTCAAATTATGAGGTCAAATATGAATAAAAATCAATTAGATAAAATTTTGCTACCGTAAATGAAGATCGATTTTACATACTCATAGTATTTTTTTAAAATTATATAGAAAATTACATATAAATATAAAAAATAAAAAATAAAAAATAAAAATCGTGACCTCCATTACTCCATATGTTTTTAATACCTCTCTCCTGCTTCCAAGTACTTGACTGAGTAGAATGAAGGCCTACAGGTTTGCGTAAAAAAAAAAAAAAAAAGTACAATGAGCTCCAGTGAGCTTCAGATTAAAGGTGATTACTGAAATCTTATTGTGAGCCAGCCTGAATTTGTCCGTCCACTGGAGAGCGGGAGGGCTGTATTGATATTTGATAGTACTGCGGATATTTTGGACGTTTACAACCCCGATCATTAATTAATTATATTTCGTGAGCCTACGTCCTATGATAATGATATCCATCATCAACAGTGTACGATTAAGTCTGTAACAGATGTAACTCTGATAGCCTCTGTCAGATTTAAAAAAAAAAAAAAAAGAACAGTCTACGATTAAGTGACGCATCCAGGAACGTTCCTGTCTTCCTGATATTTAACTCAAAAGCGAATTAAAGATTATAAACTCGACTGTCCAAGTGTCCGGCGATAGACCCGCGTAGACCCGCGTTGTAAGGCGCGTAGCCGCGTATCGCTTTCTCTGTTTGCGCGTCAATTAATGATATAAAGAAGAAATTAATTAGCTCCGATATGGAAGCAAATGAGAATTAGAATTTTCATTCTATAGGTCAACAAGAGAGATCGGCAGTTTTAGTCCGATCTGAATCTGACGTGAACATAATTAAAATAGGGATCGACTAACAGTCTCTCCCATTCAGTCCTCTAAATGTTCTCCGCTAACTAACGGTCAAAGTATAACTGGGGACCACTAAACGTCCCCCATTCATTAAGTAAATTAATTCACATACAAAATGGAAAGTATTCATACCTAAGATATCAAATATTCATATATAGTTCATCAAGTATTCATACTTAAGATATCAAGTATTTAAACAAAAACTGAACACATCACTTACTCATTTTTTACACGTTTTTCAAGATGGATTTTTTTTCTCCGTTCAATCTAACAAATATTTCTGACGATCTATGAGGAATTTTGCAAATCTAAAACCACGAACGTCTTCTACACAATTTTCTCTTTCAAATGAGATCCATGATGACATACTTTTGAGTTATCTGTCACACAAGTATTCATACCTAATCGAGCAAGTATTCATAATAGTGGTTCCGCCAGTGGGTATTGACAGTTAGATGGGGACCACCACCAGTGCTACATTCATTGATTAAATTAATTCACATACAAAATGGAAAGTATTCATACCTAAGATATCAAATATTCATATATAATTCATCAAGTATTCATACCTAAGATATCAAGTATTTAAAAAAAAACTGGACACATCACTTACTCATCTTTTACACGTTTTTCGAAGCCAGTAACGAACAGCCTGGATTAGGAATCACAACTAAAAAGTCACGTGGATCACACCACCAGTGCTACATTCATTGATTAAATTAATTCACATACAAAATAGAAAGTATTCATACCTAAGATATCAAATATTCATATATAATTCATCAAGTATTCATACCTAAGATATCAAGTATTTTTCCAAAAAACTGGACACATCTTTTACACGTTTTACACGTTTTTCAAGGTGATTTAATGATTGACATAGTTAGTTAGAATGAGAAAACGTTTAGGGGACTGGAGTGCGGGGATAACATTTTTACTCATTAAAATAAACTCTGAGCTGGCTTTTGACGCCATGCTATGTAATATATTAAATTCGGGCAATTGAGCGGTGCTGTGTATTGCCATGTTAAATGTACAACTCAGTACGCAGAGGAAAAACGCTGCTCCTCCCAAATTTTCTCATTGTGATGAAATTGAAATCCAAAAAATAGCAAGCATAAAGAAAACAAATTTTGTTATATTAGAAGACCAAAAAATGAGAAGGGGTGTTAGCACATTTGGTTGGTTAGAAAACTTTAAGATTGTGATTGATTACTCAAAAGTCGTTCGAGTCCTTATGATTTCACAATCTATACGAAAATTTCAATAAAAAAGAAGAAGAAGAATATAAGTACCTCTCGTATCTTGTATATCATGGTGATGCTTGCGAGTTAAGATTAGGAATAATTTAGCTTCCTGAAAAGAATATATGCGGAGATAGTTTAATCTAATTAAGGAATTACATACCATAAAGTTGAAAATATAACCAGCCTCCAGCCAGCATATTTATTACTGAAATAAATTATCTCTGAAGCACTTCTAAGATATCAAATGAGAATCGTGCCTGATAACCTTCTTTTCTATGTATCAGAAACAAAATTAGGATATGCCATAAAATAAGATAAAATTTTAGAATATTACATAATATAACTATTTTAATAAGTGCATGTGTGTATTAAAAAAAACTCATACTACAATTAAAACACATTTTTTCGATCTTTTTCGAATTTTTTCTAGTACCACCCCTTGATAATATATACTTGGATTTGTCCTGCTATTAGTTCCTTCTCTAAATATATCTCACTTGATTTTCATGCATCTTATATAGGATGCACACCTATCTATTACTAAATGCATACTGATCTATTTTAGTCTAAATAGCTGTCACGTATTTTAATTTTCTAGCGAATTAAAATATATTTTGACAACTATCAACGACTGTCTTAATTTTCAAGATTCATTCTCTCATCCTCCCCTCTTAAAAATATACATACTTGGTTATTTCAGAATACAAATTTGAATATTGCACGATGAACGCGTTTGCTATTTTAAAATTTCTTATTTTTTTTATGGACCAATCTGAAATGCACACTTAATTATTATGTAATAGTGATACACATTTGATTATTATTGCATGCCACACACTTAACTATTATGTATACATACTTAGCTACTGTAAAATGTACATAATTGATATATTACCGCAAATTAGTTGCTTTAGAAATTAGCCAAAAATGGTTTAGAAATGTTTAGAGGATGAGGATTTTAGGTAAATATAATATTCTAATGATAATTATTAGATTAACATATTTGAAACCAAATTAACAATAATGATTATGTGAAAGATTATTTCTTAATCTCAATCTGGTACAGAACAAAATTGCATCAAGTTCATACATCAAATATTCAATAAAGCGATTGGATCTCATGAGGGAGGCGAGGAGGTGGGACCGTCTCAGAGAACAATAATAAAATAAGTTGAGGAGTGTAACACGTTTGAAATTTATTTCTCGAAAAAATAAAAGACCGGCGTATTAAAATTTACTATGGATTGTTAAGGAGTGTAACACGTTTGAAATTTTAGGAGAGTTTTAATTAAAACTTTATGCACATTTTTACAGTGCCACAGAGAATTACAATTTCATGTGGCAGATTCCTCTGAAGCTTATTTAACAAGACTTCTGATCATGAGTCCAAAAGGAAAAGAACAAAAAAAAGAAAGAGAAGGCTTCTTGTCACACGTTATTATTTTTTCTCTTTTGAGTGAGTAAAGATTGAAGATAAAGCTATTAAACTATTTAATTAATATTTACAAAGATTGTTTCTTTCGGTCAAATTTTTTTTTTTGTGGAAATAAAACAATATGCATGTATTCCTGATCTAAATTTATTTAATTTGATCAAAAAATAAATCTCAAGGAGGTTTAATTGAGTAGATGTAAATATTATACTACCAATATGGGTTTAAAATTTTCAAGGCGAATAATCTTGAAAAATATATTTTGGTTTAGTAATAAAGACACATGACTCTCATGTAGGAAGTCATGAGTTTGAATTCTACAAAATGTGAAAACCATATGTAATATAAACAAATGTTTGAAAATGTGTTGGATAGCTTGACTCCCAAATCCATCTCATGATTTCAAACACAAAAAAAGAAATTTAAGGCAAATCACCTGAGAACCAATAATGATAAGAAAACCCCAAATGTCATTAATTTATATTACGCAAGCCTAGGGGTGATTAATGAGCGAGCATGAGCGAGTTGGGGTATGCTCATGCTCGGCTCATTAGCTTAATGAGCGAGTTGTTAATGAGCGAGTTGCCGAGCGAGTTATCGAGTTGTTTAAAATACATCATTCGAAAACTAATTTTCATTTATAGAATTTAACAAATTGTCCATAAGCAAGTTTAACAAAAAATTGTCCATAAGCAAATTAAACAATACATAATTTAACATAAAATTGTCCATAAGCAAATTAACAAAATCAAACAAACTATCTTCTTGTCGTTCTCACGGCTTGTCACGTACCTACAAATTTGCATTATCAAAACAATAATAAAAATGTAGAATTTAGAAATATACAAACAATAACAAAATGAATGGATATACTAACATAATTTAGAAATATACTAACCCAGTACCATACTGTATATGCCTAATATGACTGAATAAGAATAGCTCAGGAATATACTAACAGTAACAAAATGAATAAGAATAGCTCAGGAATATATCAGAAGCCAACCCAGTACCATACTGTATATGCCTAATATAAATGAAAATTTTGCTGCCGCCCAAATAGTTTCAAATTTTTTAGCTACCGAACCAAATACTATTCTAGAGATTAGATGTGGTAGGATTTGTGTAACTAATTTCTTAATGAGCTAATGAGCGAGTTATGAGCGAGTTGGGGTATGCTCATGCTCGGCTCATTAAGTTAATGAGCTAGTTATAGCGAGTTGCTAATGAGCGAGTTGTTAATGAGCATTTAGCGAGCGAGTTATGAGCGAATTACGAGTTGTGAGCGATTTACTCACCCCTACGCAAGCCTATATATGTGGTTCCCATCAAAGATTGGATAAGATATAGTTGTTATATTTTTTTGTTAGGTAGCAAAATTTCAAGGATGAACTACTTAATTGATAGAAACAATATTACACTTTTAATTAAGATTTACTAGTACGACATTTAATTTTGCTCTTTCGCATCATATGTTCAAAACACATTATCATCAAATAAGTCCAAAATTATTCTGTTGTTGTATAATTCCTTTATATAGAATCAAAACAAAATTGTATATAATTGGTGTTGTGCTGCATAAAGTCAAAATTGCTTCGGTATTAAAATTGCGCTATGTCATGTAGTTTACTGTATTTGCTGAAAAACAGAAGAAGAGGGGACGTATCCATCTGTTGCCTGTACCCTGTAGTTATGAAATCCTCTCTGTAGACTAGTGAGGCACATTCCTCTCCAGTGTCTGTTGCTGTGTGAATAAACGAGGGACAAGTCCTTTTCTATTTACTGGAGATAATTGTAGCAGTACGAGACAGGTAATCCTTCATTTCATTTCATGCACCGGGGTCCGGGGCGATGCGTGCATCGCGTGAGGAAGGGCAAATATGTAATCTCCATGAACTTTGGGACCGATTTGGGAGAATGACTGTTCGATTCTTTAAATGCGCCAATCACCTCACAGTCTCACGGTCTTAACGAGCTTCAAATAAATTATCATTATATAAAGACAGATTCAAACTATAATCATCTTCCATTTCTGTTTTCCTTTGGAGAGACGAGAGATTGACTGGTTGGGAGGGTGACGGTTAGAGCCCCATTTCATTACTCAAGTGAAGTCTGAAGGTACCGTACTGCTTCAATTTAAGCAATTTAGTTTCGTATTGTATTTCGATCTTCTTCTCTCTCCTGTCCTCTTTCGCAATTTGGGTCTCTTCGTGATGTCTTACGAGCTTCGAAGCTTTTTTGAATTATATAATAGATTACAACATTATCAGGGAGAGGTGAAACTTTTTTGAATTATAACTAAAAATGATGGTATTTTTGGATATTTCTTATGATTGATGGTCAGGTTTAACGTATGTGAAACTCTATTATTGAAAGAGTTAAGAGCGTCAAATTTTAGTTTGGCATTGACCTTCTCTAGTGCTTAATTCTCTTGTTTTAAATTCACTAGTGAGATATTGATTTATCTGGGGGCATATTGCAAAAGCGGTCAAAAAGTCAAATACAAGTGGTAATTTCATAATTGTGTGCCCTTTTGCAAATCTTCTCCTGAAACTCTGCTGAGCGTTGTTTTCGTAATTTTTAGATCCTGAAATTCTTCTTTTCCGTTTGAATTGAGTGCCATGTCGAACTCTATAAAAGTTCTCTTCCTAAAATTGAAAACGGAGTAACAAATTTGCATGTACTAAGCATCTGGGAAGAACTTCAATACTGCTAAGATTCATTGCAACTTCAATTTTACTAAAAATTTCAAATTGAACTTCTCGCATTTGTCCGCAAGGACTGCAACAACTAGTATTTTATTACAAAATTTTCGTCAGATGCAATAAGTTAAAAGTGATGTCTATTACAAAGATTCTTCGATTTCTTGGACAATTTTTTGTTTTATGATAATTTTTTTGGTAGAAATGGTCTGTATTTGCTTTTTATATAATAAATCTATAGGCATTTGAGAATTTCAAATTGTTGAAGTGACCGCCTTAAGGGCTTTTCTCAAAAAAAGAAAAAATTGTTGAATTGACAGTGGGTCCCAAATTTGAACAAAGACGCACAAATGGTTTTTTTTTTCTATATTATATTAATAATGCAGATTCAAATACGGTTTCTAGAATTGGTTTTCCTGAATCTCAATCTCTTGTTTATAGAATATGTTGGCGGTCCACGATTTTCCAAAATAATAAAAAAATAGATAAATAAATAATGAATAATAAAATAATGAGGAGGGTTCAAATGCCTCTATTTTTTGTGTCTTCATCGTGCCTCAATTTTTTAATTTTCTAATAAGAAATTTTTAAAACTTATATGTTAAAATAAAACCAGTTAGATGTGATCTATATTATATTCTCTACATGCACATACAAAAATGATCACTTTTTTATTTTGGTTTTATGTGAATCAATAAGTTGAAAAATCAACGTTCAGAATTTATCCATATCAATATATTTTTGAAGCTCTTGATAACGATCAAAACAAGATTGAAATGTTGTAACTAGTAACCTTTTATATGTGCATACAAAAAATGATATAGATCAAATGTAACGGTTTTATTTTGTTATTTGAATTTTAAATTTTAGTTATTAATATTAAAAAATAAAGACACAAAAAATGAAGGCATTTGAACTATCCTTTAAAATGATAGGAATAATAATAGTAATAAGAATCAGGATGATGATGACGATGATTATAGTAAAATTACTGGCTTATTTATTGAAGTTCACCGAATAATACCAAGTACTTAAAATATTTGGAAAAGGGTTATTCTGCATCTGAAAGTTACCTTTTTTTTTTTAAAACAAATATGCATTAATGAATTATGAAAAACTAGTGATATATGTATCCGTGCAAGCACTTGTATCTGCAAAATATCCAGCTCTAACATTCATATAAAGCGATATCATAACCACCAATTTCAAATCCATAAAACTGGCCAAAACAATCGCTACAGGTGAACATTAAAATTTATACACCCATATTTTTTTCCACGGGCCAACAGATATCTAGGTTCTAATTGCAGGCACATGGCATTTATAAATTTTCTCATCCTTATTTGAAGGGTTAAGACTTAAGATCCATTGATATTTAATAATAATTCAAGACGGTAATCTTGACGATAATCAAAAGTAAAAATGACATAAGAAATCAAACTTTCGAGGCAAAAAAATATATGATATCTATACATGTATTATGCCCACAAGTACGATAGAATTTGGTGGATGTTTTACCGGTCATCGACCGATTCAAAATTGTTAATAATCTATATTTATTATCAAGAAAAACCCAATTTTCACAAATTTACTAGGTTCGTGATCTCTCTACAATCAATTCATTCATAATTTTTTTTATTTCCAAGTAATTTTGAGTTGATTTGAGATATATTGCGCTAGTTTGACCAAGTTTTGTTATGACTGGTCCATGGTGTTACCGATCTTCTACTTCTTTGCATGTTTGGGAAGCCAATTTCAAAATGATATCAGGTGCAACTATTGTCTTGACTTGATAACCTCTAAAAAATGTACTAATTATTTTATAAGTATTCATGGTACAAAATTTTTCTCCATCTGTCCTGAAGTGGGATTCAATGTCCTAAAACAATATTCAATACATTTTGACAATTCTTTGTACAGTTGTCTTCTTTTTTAAACTATATTGTGGATCTTATATATAAGAAAAGGTAATAACATTTTCTATAGCAAATTAGTTGGTCTGCTGCTTAATTCGGCGTACCCGAAACACAGTACACAATTTTGGTTTCGACAAAATATATAATCTATAAATACCCTTTTCTTTCCAGGGCAGCGAAACAAAGGTGTTGACTTTGGAGCCAGAAGGACATTGAATTCTTTTTAGTTCCTACATTTGATAAGCCAAAAATGGCAGAGAGATCTATAATGGGGATTCTTATGGAGGAAAGCAGTAGCTCGAGTGCATCATTGCTTGCTGCTTTGAGGTTTTCTGTTCTTCCAATTGTTAAAGTATTCACGGTGTGTTTCATGGGTTTTCTCATGGCATCCAAGTACGTAAACATTTTACCGCCTAATGGTAGAAAGCTTCTTAATGGGGTAATGCTACTTTCTCTTGTAAATTCTGTTGTCTTACATTTCTCACATAAGTGAATTACTTTTAGTTAGTCATCTGATTCTAGACTTTAATAATCAAATTTTCTTATAATATATATGTCTGACAGCTGGTTTTCTCGCTTCTCCTGCCTTGTCTGATATTCTCTGAGCTTGGCCGTGCTATTACCCTTGAAAAAATATTACAATGGTTTGCTTTTCAACTATATATACACATTTCCCAAACGAAGATTGTGTATTTTAAATCCTTGAATAGTAAGAAAGTTAAAATTGAATTTGCAGGTGGTTTATCCCTATAAATGTTATTTTAGGCTCGATCTCTGGGTCAATTATTGGGCTTGTTGTTGCCTCTATCATTCGACCGCCATACCCGTACTTCAAGTTCACCATTATTCACATTGGAATTGGTAACTCCACTGTTTATATTAAAAAAAAAAAACATTTTAAGTAAAACTTAGAAACTCAACACCATTTTAATCAATTTTTATCTTGTTGCATAAACTGTGATTATGAATTTGGCTATATAAATGACCGCATTTTCTTCTGCATCTCTGTTATTCTAAACCATATTCTTTGCAGTCAGGCAATTTGTTTGATTACATTGTTATGCATGTTTTATGACTTGAAAGAATGTAATTTATATGAAGGAAATATCGGGAACATACCACTTGTGCTGCTAGCGGCGATCTGCCGGGATGAAACAAATCCATTTGGTGACACATGCAGTCAAGCTGGCACTGCTTATATCTCCTTTGGTCAATGGGTCATTTTTCTCTTTTAATCACTTCTCTTTTCCTTTATCATTTAAAAATTTCTGGTCCTGTGATATGAGTTATTTTTCTGATTATTTTCTTTAGGTCGGTGCTATCATTCTGTATACTTACGTATATCAGATGCTTGCACCACCCCCAGGTGAAACTTACGATAGCATACATGAACCCAAACTGCTTCCTACAATAACACTTGAAGATGAGATTTACCCAGAAAAGGTGCCACTGCTAACACCGGCAGAATCTGAAACAGAAAGAGCAGTTTCTGCAACAGAACCTACAGTAAGTAATTCACTTTATTTGACTAAATTGCCATTTTTGGCTCCTTTGCTATTGGTGTAACAGTTTTCACTTAATATGTAACCACCTTTTCTTTCTGCAGCTAAACGATAGATGGAATTACCTTGTTGAGAAATTGAAGCTGAAGCAGATATTTCAGCCCCCTATTACTGCTTCCGTATGTTTATTCATAATGCAAATGTCTTCTCTGCCCCTTTTGTTTTGTTTTGTTTGTTTTCATTTGTGGAAACTGATGAGGTCTAGTATGAATTGCACAGGTTCTTGCCATTGTCATTGGGGTAATACCATTTTTGAAGAAATTGATCCTCACTGATGATGCTCCTTTCTTCTTCTTCACTGATAGCTGCTTGATTCTTGGGTAATATTTTTTTTGCAGAACCAGAATTGTTGGGTAAATTTTATGAGACATATTTTTAATATATGGAACTTCTTTGCACCTGAGTTGCCTATATCTCTAGCAAGCAAGCTGTGCAACAAGGGAGAAACTTTTTCACTATAATAAATGGCTGCATTAGTTTTTCTTAACTAATGTGAAGGTAAACAATATGATCATACAGTTCAACTGTCAACATTACCAATACTGTCCCCAAATTTGTTTCAATTTATTACATATACAATTTCCTTAGATAAACAGTGGTGCACGAAAACCATAGATATATACTCCAATTGAAAATCATCAGGAATATAATGAACTAGTCTTTTGATTATATTTTTGTGGTTTGTTATGTAAAGATGGCATATAGTTTCAATTCTATACGTAGTGATGTAACATGTTTTTTCAGGGAAGCGATGATTCCTTGCATTTTGTTAGCATTGGGTGGCAATCTCGTTGATGGTATGTAATTTCATACCTTCTCTTTTATTCCTCCAAATTCCACTTTTCTTACCTAAACAATTCTGCCAAGTATAACTAAATTCTCTCTCTCTCTCTCTGTGTTTTTTTTTTTAGGTCCTGGTGTTGGAAGTAAACGGCTCGGATTGAAGACAATGGCTGCAATAATATTTGCACGTTTGCTGTTGGTTCCACCAGTTGGATTAGGCATTGTAACCCTTGCCGACAAACTAAATTTATTCCCCAAGGATGACAAGATGTTTAAGTTTGTTCTTCTGCTCCAGCATTCAATGCCGACCTCTGTTCTCTCTGGTAAACATTTATTTCTCAATTTTTCAATGAAAAAAAAATCAGAAAAACTGGATATGTTGTTATAATCTCGTATAAAAATTTTGTAATATGAAAATTATGATATGGGTTTTATATAATTAATGTTAAATAGAGCTTTGTTCAATTTAACGCTTTGTCGTACTACTACAAAAAAATATGCTTTGTCATAGTTATTATTTTTTCTTACAGGTGCCGTTTCCAATTTACAGGGCTGCGCAAAAGAATCAGCAGCAATTTTGTTCTGGGTCCACATATTTGCTGTTTTCTCCATGGCTGGATGGATGATTCTCTTTCTCAGGATTCTTTTCTAGAAGGCCTTTATTGGGGTCTATAATCTTCATAAATTTTGGTCCCTTCCCTCCACCTTTTATTTGCATTGAAAGGCACATAAAAGTAGTTGCTATAAATTACATAGATAAATATATACGGACTTCATTTGCCTCTGATAAAAGAAATGTTCTACATATCTGACAGGACAATATGGCAACTGGATGTTGCTGGCCAGGCCATGTAATTTGGAGGCAAATTTACGTGAGCCCTTCAAAAAGCCTGTATGTTACATGTTAATATTTACCATTTCAATACTGAATGTATCATATATAGATAATATATATATATATATATATAGTGCTTGGCTATTATGCTTATATAAGCATATGCCCACATATGCTTAAATAAGCATTTTTGTGTTTCCAATGTTCAAATGGTCGATCCGACCGTTCATCTTGTTCTCCATATTAATATGTGCTTGGAGACCAAATTTTACATTTTTCTGAATTTTTTTACTATTTATTAAGCCACTTTGAAAATTGCTAATCATATGGTCCAGAATTTTGGAAACACTGTTTTTACTGTTCATCCAGATCAGCAATTTTCAAAGTGGCTTAATAAATAGTAAAAAAATTCAGAAAAATGTAAAATTTAGTCTCCAAGCACATATTAATATGGAGAACAAGATGAACGGTCGGATCGACCATTTGAACATTGGAAACGTAAAAATGAGTTATAAGCATATGTGGGCATATGCTTATATAAGCATAGTAGCCAGCCCCTATATATATATATATATATATATATATATATATATATATATATATATATCAAATAAGCTTAATACCATTGAGTTTTGAACCAAATTTAAGAGGAGCTGTGAAATTTGTAGTTTTAATTATAAATGGTATGTACAGCAGCTCTGTAGGCTTTAGGATCTGTTAGCATCCTACGGGCGTTTTTGAAAAAAAGAAGAAAAGTAATGAAATCTCTTTCAGTCTTTGTAATGAGCAAGACCTGAGTATATAAGTATATATTTTTGGGATCGACTAACAGTCCTTCCCATTCAGTCCCCTAAACGTCTCCCTAACGGTCAAAGTACAATTGTCAGACATCTATTCAACATATATTAATTCACATACAAAATGGAAAGTATTCATACCTAAGATATCAAATATTCATATATAATTCATCAAGTATTCATACCTAAGATATCAAGTATAATTCACATGCAAACTGGGGACCATTACTTTTCGGGGGCAGTAACTGTCAGACTACATTGGAAACCACAACCAAAAAGTTACGTGTAGATCACACCACAAGTGCTACATTCATTGATTAAATTAATTCACATACAAAATAAAAAGTATGAATACCTAAGACATCAAGTATTCATATATAATTCATCAAGTATTCATACCTAAGATATCAAGTATTAAAAAAAAAACTGGACACATCACTTATCTTTTACACGTTTTTCAAAGTAGTTTTTTTTCTCCGTTCAATCTAACCAATATTTCGGACGATCTATGAGAAATTTTGCAAATCTAAAACCACGAACGTGTTCTACACAATTTTCTCTTTCAAATGAGATCCATGATGACATACTTTTATACGTTTTTCAAGGTATCAAATATTCATATATGGAAAGTATTCTCCCAAAATGGAAAGTATTCATACCTAAGATATCAAATATTCATATATAATTCATCAAGTATTCATATCTAAGATATCAAGTATTTAAAGAAAAAACTGGACTCATCAAATATTCATATATGGAAAGTATTCATACAAAATGAAAAATATTCATACCTAAAATATCAAATATTTATATATAATTCATCAAGTATTCATACCTAAGATATCAAGTGTTTAAAGAAAAACTGGACTCATCTTTTACACGTTTTGCACGTTTTTCAAGGTGATTTAATGATTGACAAAGTTAGTTAGAATGAGGGGAACGTTTAGGAGACTAGAGTGTGGAGGACAACATCTTTACTCTATATTTTTATTCCTCTGTTTATGAAGTTGTTATTCTTACCTACATGTTGATGCAATTTTTTTGGTAAAACGTAGTGTACATCATTAATTGTCTGGTCTATCTGCGTGGCTAGAGTTGGAAAAATTGAATAAAGAGTCCTCTCTTATTGATTAGAGGCTGCACCAAAAAGGCAAAAACAGAAAAAGAAAGATGTGATGGGGTGTTAGTGTATTTATTTAGATGAAGTCACATGTCATTAGTAGTAAATATCTTTAATTCCTCATTATGATTGTGGTTTGTTTAATGGATTTCATTAATCACAATATAAACATTCACGTCAAGCGGTAGAATTTTCATATACTGGAAAGATGATCGTAAGGATTAAATTTAAATTGTCATGTTGCATCAAATAAGCTTATTTTTCTTTTGTGAACGACTCCAACCAAGAGACCGAGAATAATTCAATTCTCTTTTATTTTAGTTCCGATCGTTAAAATTTAATTTTAAATTATCTCTATTAAATTCTTTTCAATTGAAATTAATTTAACTCCTAAAGTTGTTTCATTTCGATCAAGAGGTAGTGTACTTGGACTAAAATCAGGGAACGTTCATTGGCTGAGATTGTTGCTCCTTCAGTTGATGACAATTAAATAAGATAATCAATGTTGTTATTGTTTAATAGTAAATACCATATTAAATTAACCCTTTATTCTAATATATAGACCAAATCTTTACCCGGGTAAAGATATTGACGGAGCAGTTTTTGTTTCATGTAGCGTACATACAATGAAGTAGTAAGCGTGCTGTATTCTGTCTGTGTGCTCCATGAAGCAAAATAATACTCGGTCAATATCTTTACCCCGCACTAGTCACTTGGGTAGTGTTCGGCAGCTCTATCAAACTTAAATTTTAAGCTGCACTAAGGAGCACCCGTTCGGTAATAAAGTTGAAAAGTAATTTTTTTAAGAAAGCTTTAAGTTTGACAAAATGCTTAGTCATATGAAATCGTAGCTTAAAAACTTAAGCAAACTTAAAAAAAATGAGTAAAAAGAGCTCTAAAGAAGTAGCATTAAGCTTGATAAAAAAGAACCCATTCGGTGGACTTAAGACTCCTTAGAGCACTGAGAAGCAGTAAGAAGCTCTGAGCCATGTTGCCGAACACTACCTCCTGAGGCTTAACCGCGATATTGCGTTCAACCCACCACCTCCCGATCCGATTCGATCCGTATTCCAAACCCGATTCGTCGAACACGCGAAAAGGCAATCCCGCCGCGCAGCCTTGATCACAAACAAAACCCCACAAAAGTATCTCAGAATAAGGATTAAAAAAGAAAACAAAAGCCCTATTTTTACTCCAATTTTTCCCACTGATGAGGGCCGCATCAAGACTGATTGGCGCGCGACAGCTCCTACTGTGCCGATTCGACAGTTATCCCGTCTCGGTTCGCGCGCTCGGATCGATCGGGTATAGGAAGGACTGCTTCGATCGACCTCAGCGACCTCACCATTTCTCTCTCCCCACCGCCGATTTCTCGCGAAATGGTGGAGATTATAGGGGACTCTCTGGGTTCTTGCCCGGTCCCTACCTTGTCAATGGTTGGAGGTTTTCCAGTGGACTGGTAATTTTTTTCTTTCTTCAGCTTTTATTACTCTGTACGAATGTGGTGATAAAAAGGTTGAACTTGACGTAGTTTGGTGCATGATTTCACACTATTTCCAACTCGTTATTGCGGTGGAGTTGGAGGTGGAAACTCCAATTCCACAATGTATGGTATATAATTCTTAGTATAGTATACTGTAGGGATGATTAGTATAGTATACTGTTGCCAGTGGCAGTGGAATTAGTTGTTGAGCAACCTTCTCTCAATAAAACCCGGATTTTTACTACATGCCCTTATCAATTTCAATCAGCATTATGATATATCTTGATGTTATGTAAAGAGCTGATAAAGGGTTATTCTGTATTTAAACTCAGTTTGATACTTTGGTCTACTTTGCAAATGATCCGGAAATTGTGTTGACTGTTAATTGCAAAGGCAAAATGCTGTTGTACTAGTTTGAGGGCAAAGCAAAACGCCTAAATTTCCAAATTGATGTTCATTTCCTTGCATGAGTGAGTTATTTATATTATTCAGAAACAACTTCAGAAGACACATGCATCATCCTTTTCCACGTCATCCAATGAGGTGGCAGCAGGAGGGAATAATAACAAAACAGTGAAAGATTCTTCCAAGAAGGATGCTGATGATCAAATAGCCGATACTAAGATCTTGTGTAGCCTTGCGAAGCAGTTATTATTGAATGATAGTGCCGAGTTTCGTCTGAGGACCCTCCTTGCTCTTGGCCTCCTTGTCGGTGCAAAGGTTTATTTTAGAGCTTCATCTCTACAATTGAAACATATAGGTTTATAATTTTGTACAAAAAGTCACTACTGCAGACGTAATAGAAACTTTCTGTTATTTAGGTTATAAATGTGCAAGTGCCTATAATTTTCAAGCTTGCTGTGGATTGGCTGTCAGCTATTACTGGGACGGAGACTGCGTTGGCATCATTTAATGAAGCTAATTCAACTATGTTGGCACTTTTCGTTAGCCCGGCAGCTGTTTTGATAGGGTATGGAATTGCTCGATCGGGTGCAGCAGCTTGTAATGGTATATCTTATTTCTGAAAGAGATTTATCTCCTGAGACTCTTCTTTTGCTTTCCTGTTTATCTGATACTTGTGTTATTTTCTGACAATCTGTTTCTTTCTTTAATTAGAATTACGAAATGCGGTCTTTGCTAAGGTAGCTCTGGGAGCAATTCGTGCTGTGTCTAGGAAGGTACCTTGGAATCTTAAAATGATTCTGTAATGTTTGTTTGTACATAAAAAAAAGATGAAAATGTACAATTTAGTTTATTCTAACATACAACTCTCAGTGCTGGTTTTACAACTTCCATGAAAAAAAGTCTTTTTGTCGAGTGTGAACTGTTTCTAATTACAATTTCCACTATAGATGTGCCTGTTGATCATGCTTCTTATATTATACCATTATTGTAGGTATTTGCACATCTACATGAACTTGATCTTCGGTATCATCTCAGGTACCTTGTCTGAAAATTAACCTCTTTCAATACAAAATACATGTCTTATATTGATATTTGTGAATACATATACTCCATTACCTGTTACAGCCTTCAATTACTGATTCCTTGTCATTGTAATGCCAAAGAGACTCGTATGGTAGAAAAAAATTGAGGAATTATGGTGCAAGTGTGTTGGATTAGGTGCTGGATGGGATTGAATTTGAATGGAATTCTGGAAAGGTGGAAAAGTTGAATTGGGATGCAAATTTGTAGTTAGAACCCTTATTTTTGCACTTTGGTCCCTCACTATTCCATGGAATAGACTATTCTATTCCCCATTCCATTGGGAGGGGGATAGAATTGAGGAAGAGTGCCTTCCAATGGTCCAGATATGCCTGAATTCACTTGGAATAGTGTGGAAATGGTTCAAGAGACCTCCTTGCTGAACACGCCCAAGAATAACTTCCACTATTTTCATGTTTAAAAAATTCTTATTTGGAAATTACAGCCGCCAAACTGGTGCTCTAAATCGCATCATAGACAGAGGTAGCCGTGCCATCAACTATATTCTTTCGGTTATGGTGTTCAATGTTGTACCTACAATATTAGAGGTACTCCCATGTTCTTGTTCACCTTTGTTTATGTTGTTTCAGCTCACAAAATTAGTCTTAGTTGAAAGTTGATAGTTATCTTTCTCATTTTTGTTGCTTTTATCTTGCAGATAGTTATGGTGTCATCTATTCTCGCATACAGTTTTGGTTCTTCTTTTGCTTGGATAACATCACTGTCAGTTGCTGCTTATGTGGCTTTCACTTTGGTTGTAACACAGGTGTCATAGCTTGAGACCTTGTCCAATTTACTTCTTTTTTTTCACAACTAGGGGTAAGTAAAACTTAAATATAACTTCTTTCTTTGGGTGTTAACAGTGGCGGACTAAATTCAGGCAACAAATGAATAAAGCAGATAATGACGCGAGCACAGTCTCAATCGACTCGCTATTGAACTATGAGGTAATGTAGTATAGTTATCATGAAGTATGTTTGTTGTTTTCTGTTAGTCTAACTCTAATATGGCTCCTTATTGAATTATTTCTATTTCATTTGATATTATCTCAGACTGTTAAGTACTTCAACAACGAAGCACATGAAGTTCAGAAATATGACAAGTACTTGAAGAGTGAGTACACATTTCATTCCTTTTCTTGTACTTAGCTTCAACTCTTTGTTTTTCTTTACAGCGAGATAATGATGTTATTGGTAACAGTTTCAAAATGTTGTTCATCATGTGCTTGTTGTATGCTGAGAAAATTTTCTTTGGATAATATTAGGGTATGAGGGTGCAGCACTGAAAACGCAATCTAGTCTTGCGTTTCTAAATTTTGGGCAGAGTATTATATTTAGCACTGCGTTATCCACTGCGATGGTCCTTTCTTCTTATGGGATAATGAGTGGTGCAATGACTGTTGGTGACTTGGTAAATTCATCTTCTTGCTTTGTTATGCTCGTTCTTTTAATATCCTTCAATGCAATCTGTACAATCTGGAAGGTAAAACAGTTGCTTATTTGCATGCCTATATTCTAGATAATAAATACAATAACTTGAACAAGGGAACCTCAAAACTCTGAGCAAACAGTGAAACAGAGTTACTGTACTGAAATTTTGCAATTCCACAAAATGGCTGCTAGACAGTTGTTACTATTTTGATCCTTCATGCTTGATGTGATTATTGTAATTTATTTTTACTGGAATTTCATAACAATTATGATTTACATGAAATATTTTATGCTAACGTACAGGTCATGGTAAATGGACTGCTTTTCCAACTGTCTGTACCACTCAATTTTCTGGGAAGTGTATACCGAGAAACAAGACAAAGCTTGATTGATATGAAATCCATGTTCCAATTGCTAGAGGTATTTCTGTTATCTAGCATTCCATGTTAATTTGTACAATTTATATTTTTCAACATATGCACTTGTATATTTCTCACTTCTGTTACCATCTTCTGCTATGTTACTTCTTAACATGCATATATTGCCAGTTCAATTATTTGACATATGTATTTATTTTCAACAGTGAATTTGCTGAAAAAGCGCACAACTTAAATTTCCTTGCTAATGTAGTTGGGCCTTTGTAATAACGAGATTTATCTTGTTAAAGTATATACACTGGTGCATTGCATCCTTACTTATTTTGGTTAATTTAACAGGTGATTTTATGATGGGTTTACAGGAAGAGCCTGCCATCAAGGACAAGCCTGATGCATATCCTTTAATTTTTAAAGGTGGATCCATTGAATTTGACAATGTGCATTTTGGGTATTACTCTCTGCCTTGCATGGTCATTTATTTATTTCTCTCTGCGCAAAAAGTTAGCACTCCTACTGGGAAGCATGTTCCTCCTTGAACGTTGCTTGCTATTGTTACTTGCAACTGCCCATCACGTATTAGATTAAGCTTTTGGTTTACTTTTGGTAACCTGTTTGTTAAAGGTAGATCATTTTTCTTGAACTTTTGTTGGAAAATTACCATCTTCCAAAAGAATTACAAAGATACAATTATGAGAATGAACCTGTCGCTAAAGTAATATTTTATCATTTCTTTTTTGGTAAATTTGTTAATCTAGTTATTTGGAAATATTTTATTTTTTTTTCTTTTTGGAGGAAACATGCTTATATTTTTTGTTTTGCATTTCAGCTATTTGTCTGAAAGAAAGGTTCTGGATGGAGTATCTTTTTCGGTACCAGCTGGGAAAAGTGTTGCTATTGTGGGAACCAGTGGAAGTGGTAAAAGTTCCATCCCTTTTTTTTTTCTTCTATTTTTTCAGAGATATGCCAAATATGCTATCATTTCTGATTTGTTTCTGATACGATATGCACCTGATGGACGTGATGATGTATGACATTTAAATATGACATGTGAACTGATGTACCCCAAAGGATAAAGATAGGTATCCATATCTTAAACAGAGAGGGTCGTCATAATGTGCCATGTATACCGAACTAGAGGCCTTTTGCAGTGTCTATATCTTTCTGGCACAACAAGTGCTTGGCATCCTCGCTACTATTCTGATTTTGTATTGTGGCTGGCAGTAATATTGTGCTTTTCGATATCTCTGGCTTTCATGAATATTGAAATTTTACCTTTTACCCCTGGCTCTTTAATTTAGTTGATGTAATCCTCTTCTCTCTCCCAATTCCTTTGTTCTCCATCCATTAACTTGTTATTTTGTGTATGCACCTTATTAAAGTCTAAGAACCTTTTTGTTCCTATTTTAGTCTTGTTTCAAAGTTTGAAGTTCATGCTTGTTTGTCAAATGTTTTATTGTAATGCATGAAAATTAACTAAGAATTTATGATATAAAAGCTATTTAATTCTAGAATATTTGAAAAGTGCCTATTCCTCTGTAACTAAATTTCTGCCATTACGTAGACTTTGTTGCGTTGCGTAGCTAGGTAATTTGTAGGTTCTCGTTATGTTTATATCTAGGAACAAGTTTTATGAACTTCTCTTTCAATAAGTCAACACATTTTTACTTGATTTGCTGACCTTCTTTCTGCAGGAAAGTCAACTATAATTAGGTTGTTGTTCAGATTCTTCGATGCTGATTCAGGAGCGGTGAGAACTATAATTTTGTGGTTAATTCTTTATTTCTTTGATTCATCAATATACCTGTTTTTATCTTCTGATGAAACTTACACCTTAGAAAATAAAATAAAATTCCCAAAATGATCATCTTCTCTCTTCATGTGATATTTTTAGGCTTTAGAAATTCAAAGATTTTATAATTAGCTAGACATTGTGTAGTTCAATATAATCATAACATCTCTTAAGGCGATGTTTGTGGTTCAGTGCTGGAAACTTTGGTGAATTTCTGGACAGCTTTTAGTTTTGTAACTTTTATGTTGGTTTCAGGTAAGGATAGATGGCCAGGGCATAAAAGATGTAACCTTAGAAAGTCTACGAAAGTGCATTGGTGTTGTGCCACAGGATACTGTAAGTCTCTGCAATTATTTTACTTATTCAACTTTTTTCCATGGATGCTGTGCAATATTAGCTAATTTGTTTTCTTCCCTCTGGATTTGACATTATTATTTATTATTAGAATGTTTAGTACTGTACTTTCATCTAGAGTTTCTTTTAAAATAATGTTTCCTTCGATGACAAGAAGTTTATCTTGTGCATAATTACTCCATAGGTACTTTTTAACGACACGATTTTCAATAACATACAATATGGCCGACTATCAGCGACCGAAGAGGAGGTTAGTATCTTCAGTTGATAATATTATGATGTCTTTATAAAAGGGTTTGTTGGTATTTAAGTTTACAAGTCCACCTTAGGTGTATGAAGCAGCCCGTCATGCGTCCATCCACGATACAATCTTGAACTTTCCTGCTAAATACTCGACCATTGTTGGGGAGCGAGGATTAAAGGTATGACAGTTATATAGTTCTCGTAGAAACTGATTGTCGTCCTACTTCTAAATATCTATCGGCATTGTAAATTTATTACAATCTGATCTTTTTGATAGTTGAGTGGTGGTGAGAAGCAGAGGGTATCAATTGCTCGTGCATTCTTGAAGGCACCTTCAATTCTGTATGCTTCTTGACTTATCCTGTTAGTAAATGGTTGTTAGTCAAATATCATGTTAATCATTGGGTGTTTGTGAATTTTGCTTTTAAGTTTATGTGACGAAGCGACCAGTGCGCTTGATAGCACTACTGAGGCAGCCATACTGAATTCATTGAACACTCTTTCAAAGGACAGAACTTCAATTTTTATAGCTCATCGTCTCACAACTGCCATGCAATGTGATGAGGTACTGGCCTTTATTTTATTGACAACTGCAAGTCTTGTATTTTTCTATGCAGTAAAAATGGAAGCACTTGTTTTTATTTTTCTGTTTATCAAAAGATTGAAATTTTTTTACTTGAGAATTGTAGTAAAGTCCATTTATTATTAATGAAATTTTTTGCACATCCTTGGTAAATTAAAAATTAACTCATTAGAAAGTTGAGAATTAAATTATTTACCATCATAATTGGATATTAAATTAATCTTAGCTAAAAATATCAAGTACATTTCACTTTTTGTAAGGTTTATTTATGTTGCCATTGTCTATCGTCAAAGTGAATTAACATTACAAGGGAACATGAGTTTTTTTATTTTTTTTTGAAGTAGGGGCATTGTTGAATAGTATATTGCTAGATGCTTAGTACCACCTAGCCATTATGTTTATGGGGAATGCCATGGGAGAACCCCCAAACAGGTTGATGATAGATAGCCCCTGAACTTGTAACTTCATCAATCACGCCACCCCCCCTTCCCCCCAAAAAAATAATAAAATAAATAAATAAAACATAAAATAGAATAATAATAAAAAAAAAAGGGAACACGGCAACCAATCCACCTTCAAAATGCTCAAATTTGAATCAATGTGACCTAACACCCTTGAACTTTTTAATCTTTAAGATGCATTGTATACATTTCAGATTGTAGTCTTAGAAAATGGAAAGGTGGTGCAACAGGGGCCACATGATGTACTTTTGTCGAAACCTGGCCGGTATTCTCAGCTGTGGGCCCAGCAGAATGATTCAGTCGACAATGCTTCCGTTAGATTAGAAGTTTGATCTCTTTCATTTATTCTCGGTTGCGGGTTAAGTTGTTCTCTCTCTTTAAATTGATGATAGTGTTTAATTATCAGGAGTAAAATAAGTTTCAATGCGAAAATTGGAATGTCTGTGCATCTGTGTTGTACCGTGTTTGTTGTAGAATTGCACCTGTAATATAAGATATATTTATGCGTGGTAATTTTTATACTTCACCATGACCATGTGGGAATGCACTTGGATGCCAATGCGCAACCTGAGTTTGAATTGAGTTTGGCGCAAATTTTGTTTGAAGTTTTGTTGTGTCGTGCATGCCCCAGCAGTGTGCAGCATCTGCTTCCAGCAATTTTCAGCACGACACAGCATGTCTTAACCAGATGTGTCATAGGTAAGGGCGGATTCAGAATTTGTGTCAAGGTAGGGTACTAATTGGGTTTAAACTCATTAATTTATTGGATATACAATTACAATTCAATCCCCATAGCTATGTTTATCATAAAATCTGTTATAATCACAAAATTGGTTGACAACATTGAAATATTTTTCTTAGGCTAATTAAAATTTTTTTTGGCACAATTCAAGGTGGGACTGTTAGCTAATTAGCAAATTAAAGTCAAAATTTAGATAAAAAATTAACCGAAATACTTAAAATATAAGTATTGAATAATAAAAGGTACAAAAAGTTCGACCGACCCATTTTATTAGAATTGTAATAATTGTTCACACTATCAGATCTTTTTTGTTCTCTTCTTCTCTTTTATTTTATTTACGGAATAGAGTATCGCAGATTTGAAAAAAATAAAATACGCAGAATCGAATAAACTTCAGAAGGAATCGATTCAAGAATCAGACTAATTCAGACCAGAGGTAGACACTATATCGGACTAAGGACTAGAGACTAGAGGTAGGTACATTTAACAATTAATTTTGGGTCGAAATACAAAATATAAATTCAAAAGTAACACTTACCTGCCCAATCTATACATGAATCGGCCGATAATCGTAGGCATGTGGAAGCATGGCACATCTGGCAAGCACGTTGAGATACGGCACGTCTGGGCTTGGCTCAACACATCGGAAATTCACTACCGCGGCCCAACATGCCCTCCAGCGAATGTTTTATTTGGTTTCTAATTTCATATATTTGGAGTTTTCCAACAATTGTTTCGAAAAACCCTTTTACAATTCTGGTCTGTTTAGTAAAGACTACGATAATCAAGTAATCAGTTGTCAAAATAAAATATGAGATTAGTGATATTTTCCCTATAGTTTAAAATAGGTGGTATATTGAAGTTGATATAATCTGAAATATTGATTGGATCAGAAAGTAAAATTAAGAAGTCTCAAACTCCTGCAAGTCAAACTATAATTGCATGAGTTCAGAGATCAATCATGGTTTGTTATTCTTTCAGAAGCAGATATATAATTGCTTTTCTTTATTGAAAAGCGCAATGGACAGGAAAGAAGTTCATCCCTCAGCGGAAGAAATTACCAACTGAACTTGGTGGACACTGACCATGTGTCATTATGGTAACCCCAGGTACCATGCAATGCGAACCAGTTGCGGTGAACTTGGGCTAATCGATCGAGCCCACGCAAGAACACCAGCAGAAGCAAGGGGTCTTGGATCCGGACATCGGACGGTGTTGATTTTACACGTAATTTAGTTTTGTCAATGTGGACCATCCGATGAGTCATGCACCACTCTTCATTATTTCGTTATTAGAGTGCAACAGTTTATGGATGGAGATGCCCTTAAATCGGTTGTGTGAGAATCCTGTAGAGCTTCAAAATGAAAAAAAAAAAGAAAAAAAAAAACTTTTTGAAATCGACAGCACATGAACTAAAAAATAGGGGGAATTTCATGTATACCCCTCAAAAACTTTGAAATTACATATTTCCCCCTCTAAATTCATAATATCATATTTACCCTTCTAAATTTCAAAAAACTCACAAATTTATCCAATTAATCAATAACTAAAATTAATTATATTTAATATTCTCTAAAATATAATTAATCACCTAATTCATCCCCTTCTCTTCTCCCCTTCCCTATTTTGACATTTGGGAAACCCATAATCAAACCAGCTTGGTTTATGTCGTATGCTTATTGTTCGCCTCTTGAAGAATGAAGAGAAATATTAAATCAATAAAGATTGCAATATTGGACTGTCAGCTCTCAAGTATTGAATGCTTCTGATGTTCTAATGAGACTAAAAAGCTTTCTTATCAATAAAAAAAGTTCTTAGATTAATATTTCACAAATGCTCTTAGATTGACATGAAATTCAATAAATAACAAGACTTGTTACTTAACTTGATACAGAGAATCATGTATTTGGGATATCTTTTATATATCATTTGGCAATTTTGAATCTTTTGTTTTACAAACAATATATTGTGTAATAATCTAATCTGTTTCTACCGTCTTCATTTCTCATTGATGGTTATATAAAGAAAAATAAATTAGTCTTTAACATAATAGTTAAACAACTAAACAAGATTCTTGGAGCGGATATGAATAGATTTACCATAAGAAGAACTAAGGAGGTTTTGCTCTCATAAGTATTTTATCAAGCAGTTTTTGTGCATGAAAGTCTGGAGACCATATATACACCAGTGGTAAAAAACTGTCGGCTACAGGAGTTGGCTTTGCTCTAATAAGAGACATTTCATCAAGCATGTTGTACAATTGGATTGCCCATGTGCAAGCTTATATGTACTTCTCGGATGAAAACGTTTTTTTCGTTCCAAAGAAGAGGGGTGGTAGATAGGGCACGGGAATAGAGAGGGCCAGGGAGTGATGCAGTTGGCCCAGGTACACCGCGATGAGATTAGAGCAAGAGAGAAGGAGAACATCTCCATTCGTAATGACCACGGGCAGAATAGAAATGAAGGGATTAGGGAAAGGGTAAATATAATATTATGAATTTTAAAGGGGAAAATACGTAATTTCGAAGTTTTTGAGGGGTATACATGAAATTCCCCCTTAAAATCCTAATCATAAACAAGAGCGTTCTTACTTGAAAAGTGCTAGCAAATATTATGAAGCATGAAAGACAGATTTTTAAGACACCGTGCAACAAAAAAAAAGTTTTATTGTATAAACTACATGGTGTCATTGTATTAATAGACAGGATAACAAACTAAACAGACATCGACTTATTAAACTGAGAAAAGTTTAAAGCATACTTCCCCTAATAGCAGCCGGACCTGTTGAAGAGAGTATAGACCAAAAAGATAAATAAATAAGATAAATAAAAGCAATAGACTGGAAATCTTGCATTACCGTTCCTATAAGATAAATTATTTTGTACTGGATCTGTGTAAGCTTTATGCACATCTGATTCGGTATAATAATTCCAACTCAACATGCCAAGCGATACATGTACTAGAGGCCTGAATTTGTTGTCTTGTTAAAGTTCTATAACAATTGTCATTTTCTTTATTCAACAAATACTTATGCATGGTACTTAATATACCACATTGAGTAGATGAGTTGATACATGCCCGCAACATACAATTTCTCACCTTTTGGAGCTTTAGAAATTAACAGAGAAATCAACCTCTCCAATTGTCCTTCTTCTTTCTCATTTCCCCCATTGCTTGCACTGGAGATGTCGCCCCGACTTTAGCCTACACAACAGCTTCAAAATAGCACTTAACGGGAAAAATAGTCTAAAACTCATCACACAGTTATGTATATAGTACCTGTAACTCAGGCAAATCAACACGCATGAAAGGATTAGTCTCAAATTCATCTCCTATAGTTGAAGGAATTGTTGGTTCGCCCTTAAGGCGTTGCTCCTGGGCCCACGAAAGCTTTTGTTTTATCTTCTCATTCTCGGGTTCAACAGTCAGAGCGAATTGCAAGTTCTTCACTGTGTACTGTCAACAGTTATAAAGAAGGAAATTTTCAGAAAATAAGCTCCCTTTTATATCTTAAGCATAGAAGATATAAATGCACATTAAAAGCATCCATTAAAAGCACTTGTTTCTATCATGGACAATAGAAACATCCATTAAAAGCACAACTCGAAAAACCCAAAATACCTCATGGCCACAGTAAACTCGAGTTGGTTTTGGCAGAGAACCAAGTGTAACGCATAGTGATTGATACATCTGTTCAGCTGTGCCTTCAAAAAACTTGCCACAGCCTGCAATGAACTAAAGGGGACATAAAAAGAGAGAGTTAGTATTTTAAAATAGAGGCAATAAATGATTAATAACTGTATAGAGTGGAGAATCTACTAACCAAGGTGTCACCAGTAAATACAGCAGGATCTTCTTCGTCTTTACCAGTCACATAATAGCTGACATGACCTTTAGTATGGCTGATAAAACAAAACCCGTTAGCATGAAATCAAGCTCACAACCATTGTAAACTGCATAATGGTCCTTGAAAGTGGAAATTGAAATTTTTTATGTGTCTCAATTAACAATACTGTACAAATATATAGATCAAAGAAAAATCTAAAATAGAAAAGAACAACCATTTCCTAATACAGCTATTACCTAATTACAACTATTATTATAATTACTATGATTTTTTTCCTATAACACTCCTCAAGTTGGAACATATACATCTAGTATGCCCAACTTGTTACATATACTATCAATGTGTGCTTTTCAAAGTGCCTTGGTTAGGATATCTACGAGCTGAAGATTTGTTCGAACATGACTCAGTTGGATGCATGGAGGGTGCGAAGTTGTGCCTCAGACAAAATCCAGAACAAGGTGACAATCTACCTCGATGTGTTTGGCCCGTTCGTGAAAAACCTGATTCTTGGCAATGTTCATTGCTGGTTGGTTGTCACAGTGTAATGTCATCAAACTATCGTGGTGAACACCTAGTTCGTTGAACAAACGCTTCATCCACACTAACTCACAAGAAGTGTTTGCCATTGCACAGTATTCTGACTCTGCACTGGATCGAGCAACAACAGTCTGTTTCTTACTCTTCTAGGAAACAAGGTTCCCACCAAAGAAGACACAGACTCCAGTAGTGGACCTCCGACTGGTAGGACAGCCTGCCCAATCAGCATCGGTGAAGCCTGCTATCCTGTCATGTCCCTGGTCAAAATATACTAGCCCTTTCCCTAGAGATCCCTTGAGATACCTGAGGATCCGAACAGCAGCATCCCAATGTGTAGTGCGAGGGTCCGACATGAACTGACTCACAATACTCACTGGATAAGAAATGTTAGGCCGAGTAGCTGTCAAGTAATTCAGTTTACCAACCAGTCTTCGATATCTCTCAGGATCATGTAGTAGTTCTCCATCTTCTGGCATAAGCTTGGTCTCAGGGACCATCGGTGAATCAACGGATTTGCATCCAAGCAGCCCTCTTTCTGAGAGCATATCCAGCACATATTTCCTCTGACAAATGAGAAGCTTGCCACGAGACCGTAATACCTCAATGCTGAGAAAGTACTTGAGTTTGCCAAGGTCGGTAATCTGAAATTGCTCGCTCAAGAACTTCTTCAGAGCAGAGATCCCATCGTCATCATCACCAATAATGATGAGATCATCACCAGTAATGATGAGATCATCCACATATGCAACTAGCACTATAGTCTTTCCTTTTAAGTTCCTGTAGAAAACCGAGTGATCATTGGCACTCTTGGTCATGCCGAAATGACTGAGAGCTTGAGATAGACGACCAAACCAAGCACGAGGAGATTGCTTGAGACATACAGGGATTTTCGTAAGCGACAAACTTTGGATACCTCCTCCTAAACAATAAACCCAGGTGGCTGATTCATATATACCTCCTCCTCCTCAAGGATGCCATTGAGAAATGCATTCTTGGAACGAGTGGCAGCCAGAGCCATGCATATGCGAACATATGCCATCTTGGCAACATGAGAGAAGGTCTCATCATAGTCAATGCCATAGGACTGAGAGTAACCTTTGGCAACCAACCGAGCTTTAAGTCGGTGAAGAGGAACTTTAACCGTGAAGACTCACTTGCAACCAACTACTTGTTTACCACGAAGGAGAGGACAGAGATCCCAAGTCTCATTTTTCACAGAGTTGACATTTCCTTTTGCATAACACTAAACCACCCTGGATGTTGCAGAGCCTCTGCCACATTCTTAGGAACAGAGTAACTGTCAAGACGTGTAGTAAAGGCACGGTGATCGGTGGATAAGGCTGCATAAGTACAAAGCGATCTAGAGGATATCTGGTACAGGTGCGTGATCCTTTGCGAAGGGCAATGGGAAGATCATGATCGGAGATATCATGTGGAGGGCTAAAGGCAAGAATTGATGTAGGGTCAGGAGCTGTGTAGGGGATTGTGCAAATTCAGTGGTTGGATCAGAGTTGGTGCTTGGGTCAGATTTGGTGCTTGGGTCAGGCTCAGATTCAGTGGTTGGGTCAGGAGGTATATGTAATGTTACAGGAGATGCACAAGTCTCGTGATCCTGCATAGTCTGGACAGAGTTAGTACTAACATGGTGTTTCTTACCCCTTTGAGTATATACCTGAGTAATAGCTGCGCAGGAGGAGTCGGTGACCCACCATTCTCAAGAGTTGAAAAAGAACTGATCAGAATATCATGATATTTCAGAATAGACAGGATCGGTGCCGGAGTGAGAGAAGTATCAGACTCAGAATCTAAGTAGTATGGTACAGACTCTAGAAAAGTAACATCAGATGATATAAATACCGCCTAAGAGTATGATTATAACACCGATAACATTTTTGAGTCCCAGAATAGCCTACAAAGATGCATCGTAGTGATATGGGATCAAGTTTTGTACGCCTGGTCGGGTATCATACACATAACAGACGCAACCAAAAATCTTAAGTGGAACAAAAATAAAGGTGCAAACGGGTATAGGACATTATATGGTATTGCACCATCAAGGACAGAAGATGACATTAATGACTCTAGGTGGGTGGGAAGCACGGACATGCTTTCCCAAGATACAATACTCACAAATTAATTCTGAAATAGACTGAAATTCATGATGTATCTTCTTCAACACCTGGAGAGATGGATGCCCCAACTGATAATGAACCTCCTTAACACTCTTAGTACTTAAGTATGCCACTCACTGAAGTGAGCCCTCCATGCAATACAAACCTGTCCTTATATGCAGTACCAATCAACCTGTTCGTCCCCAGTTCCTGAAAGGTGCATTTAGTTGGAGTGAAGGCAACTGAGCAATATAGTTGTTTTGTTATTTTGCTTACAGACATCAGGTTTTCAGGAAAAGAAAGGACATATAAGACAGATGATAAGGGCATGTTTTGTGAAATCTGGGTGGATCCAATTCCTTCTATATTACAAGCAAACCATTGGCTATTTGGACAAGCGGTTGTGAGGTAGTGGTAAGTCCTGACAGTATACTTATGTTACCAGTCATATGGTCAGTAGCACCTGAATCAACAATCCATAATGATCTTGATGCTATAAAACAGTTGGAAGTCATTGAGTGGGCTATAGTAGCCCTCGGAATCTGTGGCTGAGAGGTCATATCGGCACGAGTGAAGCCCAGCTGCTCAAGTCGCTGAACAAGTGTAGCAACTTCATCCGAATTGGAGTGTTCGCTGGGTGATTGATCAATAGTGGCCACATGAGCACAAGGAGGACGTGGAGAACCCTTAGGGCGCTTCGGGCAATCCCACTTCATGTGACCACTCTTTGCAATAATGACACTGCACATTCTTGTCACTACTAAGAATTGAAAGTGCCCCCAAAGTCCTTTTCCTCCTTTCACAAATGACTGACTTATGCTCTTACCTTTGTAAGAATTGGCCACCAGTGCTGAGTATTCAGTAATGGGTGATGAAACACTCCCATCACAGATGGAAACATCTCCCTTAGAAGATGATACGTGGCAGACAATAATGGTATAGTCGTCTGACCAAGAAGGATCGGTCGTGCTAAAGAGTATCTAGATAACATACCCCCAATGAATGTGAGAGTATTCAGCTGATCCCATTGTGTGGCTGAGTCTGTACCAAAGGGAACAATTCCCTCATCTCATCAGATATCTTCTTGAATTTGGTGAAGTACTCGGTAAGAGTTGCATCACCTTGTTCACACTTTGCATATGCATGCGCCATGCTTGTCTTTTTCGAATAAGTAGCTTGGAGATGATCCCACATTTTCTTGGTAGTTTTGAAGGTGTGTACAGTGGACAAAATATCCGGCTTCATCGCCACAAGATCATGCAAATAGAGCTATCCTCAGCTTTCCAGTCCTCAGTATCTTGCGATTCTTCTGTCAAATATTTTCCCTTTCGAAGGGAATCTAACCCAGTCTCAACAAACGTGGACCATTGTTCCCAATTAGAGCTAGAGAGGTTAACAGGAATTTTCAGTTGTTGTGTAGATATCGGTTGTGGAACCATGGATATGATCTGAGAGGCAGATTTCTTTTCTGGATCAGTCTCCATTAGAGCTACAGTACAGAGGAATAGTAAAGCGCTACAGTACAGAAAGTGGAAATTTGGTCCGGGCTCTGATACCATGAAAGTGGAAATTGAAAATTTCTATGTATCTCAATTAACAATACTGTACAAATATATAGACCAAAAGAAAATCTAAAATAGGAAAAAACAACCATTTCCTAATTACAGCTATTACCTAATTACAGCTATTATTATAATTACCAAAGTTCTAAATAGCGATTATAGCGCTATAGTTTTTAAGGTCCGAAAAAGCTATAACGCAACCATAGCTAGCTATTTAGAATCATTATAAAAGAAAAGCGGTTAATAGCGTTATAGCTTTTGAGATCCAAAAAAGCTATAACATAGCTATTCCGTAGCTATAGCTAGCTATTTAGAACCCTGATAATTACTATGATTTCTTTTCTTTAACGGTCCTGAAACATTTCCTGTGTTAATACCTAAAATTTTAAGTGCCCATTTGGTCCTATAAATTCCAAGTGGTGTCTTAACCAACACAAGTACCAAAATTTAATTAGTCTTAAGAGTGTTAGCACAAAAAAACCCATTGTTTACTGAAAGAGTGAAAAAAAAGCTAAACTCAGTCAAACAAATTATCTGACCTTTTTACTCTGACAAAGTTATATTCATTTGTTGGCTAACAAATGACTGGAAGAGACCAGTAAGTGCAACCAAAGATAAGTGGCTGTTTATTAACCAAATGGAAACACTTAATGGATAGGTAACCAAAACAAGAGACAACTGGTACTTTAAGAATCCAAATTGATATTAAAAGTAATAAGAAAATATTTTACAATCACCAGTGCCTTCCACAATAAACATTGTGAAGCATTCGTAGGTTAGTATCTTATTTAACTATTAATAACTGATAACTACAGATAACCAGTTTGGGCAGGTGGTGGTAAATAGGTAATATATATTATTATCTCCGTTACCATTCAATTATGAATATTGGCATTCCATCTCAGAATATATTAACTATATATTCATTACAGAATGTCATTAGTTTAGCACCAGAAATACATGTCATGATGGCAAAACAAAAAAAATTTAGAAGTACCACATACCATGGAGTGTGGAGACATAATATGTTAATCTCTTTTCCAATTGATAACTTATCCCCATTCTCAATTTTATCCGTGCATCCCTTGACATTATCGACTGATCCGCCATACACCTTTATTCCTGGAACTAACAACGCCATTTTCTCATTCCCACCAGCGTGATCCCTATTAAACAAATCAATGAAGCAGTTTGTCAGAAACCAGAAACTGTGTGATGAAAAATTGAAGGACAAATAATAAAGAGATGAGAATGAAAACCAGTGATGGTGAGTGGTGAGAACAGATTTAACATCGGTGCCGATTTCACTAGCGGCAAGAAGGACCTTCTCTGGTTCGACCGGATCAACAGCAACGGCCTCCTTTGTGGTCTCATCCACGATTCTGGAATAAAATTACACACAAATTCAACTGAATAATTAGAAAATTCAACTGAACAATTAACTAAGATATTAGCTAAGAGATGGAGAAAATAGAATTTTTTTACAAGTAGGCGTAGTTGTCTTCCAAGCAAGGGACCGGGACGATCTTCATCTCTTTCTTTCTCTGGAAACTCGACGAAGAAATGGGAAGAGCCAGGAACTGATTTAAGAAGTGCTTCGATTTAGATCCTACGGCCAGCGTGGATCTAACTCTCCATTTAGGCCGAAATTTTTATTAATAGAAATAATAATAAATTAATGTCAACATAGAACAAAGAATTCGTGAGATATCCAAATCTAACAAAGACGTTACTTTTCGTAACGTCCAGGGGACGTTACGAACGATAACGGCCCGATTAACCACCATGGAATCGCTAATCGCAGCTGCTAAGAAGCTGGCCGTTGAGAACGGTGACGTCCAGAAGAAAAAAAAAAAAAAAAAAAAAATCGTGGCCGTTGCCAAAGATAACGTCCAGACTCTATTAATAAAAATTTAGGGACTTCAATTACCTGGCCACAAAGAATACATGGAATTCAGATCTAGTTTAATACTAACGATTAGCGTATCCTCTTGAGTAAACTCAAATTGTGAAAAAGTTTTTATTTAGACTATTAAACAATAATTAATTTTGAAAATCCAAACCGTTCAACATGTTCTAAATATTGAAATGTGCTTGGAGACCAAATTTTACATTTTTTGGAATTTTTTTACTATTTATTAAGCCACTTTTTCAATCGCTGATCCAGTGGTCCAAAAAATTTTACTGTTTTTTACTGTTTACCGTTGGATCAGTAATTTTCAAAGTGGCTTAATAAATAGTAAAAAAATTCCAAAAAATGTAAAATTTGGTCTCCAAGCAAATTTCAATATTTAGAACATGTTGAACGGTTCGGATCGGTTGGTTGGATTTTCAAAATACAAAAAGTAGCCCGAAGTAAAGAGGGGGTTTTACTTTGCCAATCACCATTTCATTTATTATTTTATTAAATGGTAATTTTTCACCGATAACCCTAGAAATTTATTCACCGATAACCCTAAAGTTATTTTTATTACAAAGAATTATATTATAAAAACTTATCAATAATATAAAATTTCATTTATTATTTTATTAAATGATAATTTTTCACCGATAACCCTAGAAATTTATTCACCGATAACCCTAAAAATTTATTCACCGATAACCCTAAAGTTATTTTTATTACAAAGAATTATATTATAAAAACTTATCAATAATATAAAATAAACTACCTCATAAAATACCATTTCCATTTATAAAATACCATTTCCATTTATATTATTGATAAGTTTTATAATATAATTCTTTGTAATAAAAATAACTTTAGGGTTATCGGTGAATAAATTTCTAGGGTTATCGGTGAAAAATTACCATTTAATAAAATAATAAATGAAATTTTATATTATTGATAAGTTTTTATAATATAATTCTTTGTAATAAAAATAACTTTAGGGTTATCGGTGAATAAATTTCTAGGGTTATCGGTGAAAAATTACCATTTAATAAAATAATAAATGAAATGGTGATTGGCAAAGTAAAACCCCCTCTTTACTTCGGGCTACTTTTTGCATTTTGAAAATCCAACCAACCGATCCGAACCGTTCAACATGTTCTAAATATTGAAATGTGCTTGGAAACCAAATTTTACATTTTTTGGAATTTTTTTACTATTTATTAAGCCACTTTGAAAATTACTGATCCAACGGTAAACAGTAAAAAACAGTAAAATTTTCTGGACCACCGGATCAGCGATTGAAAAAGTGGCTTAATAAATAGTAAACAAATTCCAAAAAATGTAAAATTTGGTCTCCAAGCACATTTCAATATTTAGAACATGTTGAACGGTTTGGATTTTCAAAATTAATTATTGTTTAATAGTCTAAATAAAAACTTTTTCACAATTTGAGTTTACTCAAGAGGATACGCTAATCGTTAGTATTAAACTAGATCTGAATTCCATGTATTCTTTGTGGCCAGGTAATTGAAGTCCCGAAATTTTTATTAATAGAGTCTGGACGTTATCTTTGGCAACGGCCACGATTTTTTTTTTTTTTTTTTTCTTCTGGACGTCACCGTTCTCAACGGCCAGCTTCTTAGCAGCTGCGATTAGCGATTCCATGGTGGTTAATCGGGCCGTTATCGTTGGTAACGTCCCCTGGACGTTACGAAAAGTAACGTCTTTGTTAGATTTGGATATCTGACGAATTCTTTGTTCTATGTTGACATTAATTTATTATTATTTCTATTAATAAAAATTTCGGCCATTTAGGCGGCTCCATTTAGTAAATAGTTGATTTGACGGGATTGTTATTGGATAAAGCTTTTAACAGAATAGTTTTGATTTTATGCAGCTCACAAATTATATGCAGTATTGTTTTGATTCTATAGTTTGTGCGTTGCATGAAGCCAAAACTGCTCTGTTAAAATCTTTACTCCAGTTTTTCTACTAGCCTAACCTAGAAGAGGATTTGGAGGATTTTTTGATGAATTCGTAACTTTTATGATGGGATCGATTGACTTTTTTTTTTTTTTAAAATAAACGAGGACTAACTTTCTAAGTTAAATCTCATTCAAAGCTATGGGAAAAAGTTGGTTAGAAAATTAGCTCGGAGAAATGTGAGCTTTAGAAAAACATTTCTAATGATATAGTGTCGAAATTTTTAAAAATACCTCTGTCACAAAAAACTAAAAAATTACAGATTGTGAAAATTCAAAATTTACTTGGGCCGCAATGTAAAATGACGGCCCATTCTTTGGAGGCAGCCATTTCACGTTGCGGCACCGCAGAAACCAAAAAACCAACACCAGAACAGTTTATTTAAATATATTTGTTTAATAATTTTCAGAAATAAGAAGAACAATTAATAATTTGAATATCTTAAAAAAAACATCAAACAAAATAGATAAAACATCTTATAATTTAGATGTACTATAAGGACTCCGAAACATTTTTCAGACAGGATTTTTCCCGGCTATAAAAAAATTAAATTATTTCTTAGTGTGTTACTGGAAAAAAAAATAAAAATGTTTTGGATCTGAATTATTGATCCGATTCAAAGGTCACTTCTAGGTAAATAAAGAAATTATCGTGATCCTTCTAGTACATTCACATTGTAAGATACTCCATCTATTTTTGAAAAAAAAAATTAATTTGACATGTCGTAATGATTTTTTCAAAAGAATGGGGCCGCCATTTCACGTTGCGGCCAGGGTAAATCTCGAATTCTCACAAATTTGTAGTTTTTTGGTTTATTATTTTTTGATTGAGGGTATTTTTAAAAATTTCAGGATTTAGTGGTTACAATTTATGTTTTAATTTTAGTTAATTCATAGTTTTAATTAGCCTTTCTCAAACTTTCTATTATTCTCTTAAAAAAAATATAACTCTTGACTGAAGCTTTTGTTCCAAGGATTGAGATCTGTTGCGATCCGAATATTGAGCACAGTAATCCTGCAATTTCTGTTTTTCAAATCCAGCGGTCCAACTTTTTAATGCACGCATCTCAAAACAACTAGTTTTTCTGTGCACGCATCTCGAAACAATTCGACAGCTGGATTTGGAAAAGCAGGAATTGCAGGGTACTGTTCACAGTACCCGGATCGCAGCAGATTCTCACCCTTGTTCCAAGAGCTTGAGAGATCTGTGAATGTTTAAAAAATATTTCTAATGACTTGGTGATTACAATTTATGTTTTAATTTTAATTAATTCATAGTTTTAATGAGCCTTTTTGCCAACTTGTTATTATTCTCAATGCGATCCTTTTTGGAAATTACAAATTGTTTGTATACTTGTGAGTATTGAGATCCTTGGTATTATTATTTTGGAAGCTTTTAGGAGTCAGATTTGGTCACTGTTTTAAATTAAAATCCTTGTGCAGTAAAGTAACATTATAGCATACACAAATTATCCAAATTTAAGTTGTTTAAATAACACCACGTTAGCTTGATTTTGTCTTACTTTTATTCTGACGTTTTTTTTCCTCTCATCCATATATCCATTAATTTGAAATTTTGTTGCAAACTAAGTAATGTGTCATGCTTACAGATCAAATAACAATATATTGTCTTCTCATATAATTATTTCCTATAATAAATTCTTTCCTTGAACAATTTAAGAAAAAGAAAACTTTAGTTGCAGGATTCAAGTAAAAATGCCACGATGGAACATGCGTTGCAATTTCACGAATTCTCGCTCGCAGGGGACAAAGCAATGTTGCCAACTTAACCAATAAATTATAAATCGCTTACTCGTTATTGTGAGAATTAATTAAGAAAATTTAAATTATTAAATAATAGTGCCTTCAGCACGTAAAAAATATGATTTCAGATAGATTTCCCCATTAAACAAATCGCGGTCTTTAAATGTTCTTGTCGGAAAACACTTGCACTACCATAAAAATATAAAAATCATCGAGAATATAATAGATAAAATTGCATATAAGTTCTTTGTAAGTTTCATACTGTGGTCACTAAACTTTATCCATACAAATAAAATATTCACTGAGAATAACAGATAAAATTGCATGTAGATTATTGGGTAAATTTCGTCGAAAGTCACTGAACTTTGTCCATTGTCACGAATTAGTTACTTAAATTTGATTTGTCTCTCTATGACCATTGACTCAAGTCACTTCGTTCTTTAGCACTCCTTAGTTACTTATAATCAAGTCACTTCGTTCTTTTCTCATTCTTTCATTTCTCAGTTAAAATACTAACAGAACATATTTTATTAGCATTTTAGAAAGTCTTGCAAGATATTCTTTTTACAAACTAGAAATGTAACTGATACAGCAAAATGGAAAATGGTTTGGGGATAAGGTTTCCTATTTCCTTTTTCCGGGACTCAAATTGGACTGCTCATTCATATGTAAATCACCTTATATAAAATTACAACACTTGTTACTCTCCGAAAGCGAGACAATATTTTTAGTTGTTATTACAATGAGGGCCTGTTCGGTCAAACACTGTGTGAGTGGAAAAAAAAATTCACTCAGACTTTGTGAATTTCAACCCACGCACACAGTATTTCGGCTCATTTAAAAATTTCTATTCCCGTTCTCTTTAGACGGCCGAACAAGTCCTAATCTTTTTTAAATTCTCAAATAACATGCATTATTGAAACTCGCAATAGTTTTCTTCGTTATCATTTTTCAAACTTTAATTAGACAAACATATTAATTATTTCACTTCTAATAAAGAAGTTGCAAGTAGCTCTCTCGAAATACATCCCAACTAAAATAAACTTGCAAGTTGGATCTCTCGAGTCACCATGGGACTGTTCAGCAATAAGGAATTAAAAGGGATTAAAAATGAAGAATTAAAAGTTTAAGGAGTGCTAAAGAATCAGTGTTTAGTTGTCTTAATCCGTGAGTGAAAACTAAAAAAGTTTAAGAAAGAGATAAATATATTCAAGCAAAAAAAGCTAAAAGAGATGATCTTAATCCGCACTAAAAAATTAGTGTTCGACAAAATTAAGCGGCTAAATAAACTAAAAGAAACATATTAAACCATAACGAACTTAATCCCTTATTATCGAACGGCCCTAGAGTTCATTCAACCATGAGAGCTACACAATGCTGCGAACAGCCTAACAACCCAAATGTGGTGCACAAAAATTACGCATCTTAACAAATCGGGCAAATCTATAACGAAGAAAATTAGCCCCACAAATAATTGAAATTTAAAGACTGATATTTAAAATAAAAAATGAAACAAGTATCTTTATAACATAGCATCCATGACAAAGAAACTACCGAAAATAACAACAAAAGCTTGCAGTAGGTATCAGCGTTCAAGCAGAAACCACTGGAAGCCAACTCAAAACCAACAGAAGACACAATATTCAAACAGTTCAGATGTTGATTCACTAAGCAATGCACTATAAAAACTGGTAGAACAAAATCTAAGAACTCTCATCAGCTGTAAGTGGAGCCAATGCCTGTCCGGGTTGGCGGTTCCGGAGAGATCCACGCCAGTTCAGAAGCTGAAACAGAACAAGATTTAGTCAGAAAAAGACAGGCCTATTGTAACAATAAAAATAAACACAAACCTATGAATCAGTAATACACTGGTACCAAAATTGAATAATTGAAAAGAAAGGGATTCAAGGCAATATGAACTCCTGACTACTAAACAAGTTGATACATTGATATAATTTGATATCAAGTTGAGGCAATATGATGCAGTCTTAACATGCAACCACCTGAAAAATAATATGATATTGTGAAATTCAAGAGAATTGTAACTATATAAAGTATATACCTTGGCATTGACACCATCAGGGACGAGTCTGCCCTCACTCTTGTACTTAATGTACTCAGCACGAGTGAACTTGGTGAATCCCCTGACAAAAATAGCAAATTAACATTATACCAACAATCATAAATCCTTCAAGTATTTTTTTTAAACAAAATATGTCGATACTCTCTACATACCACTTGCCACTGACAATGATCTTCTGACGGCCAGGGAACTTGAACTTGGCACGGCGGAGAGCCTCCTCAGCATGCTGAGCATTGTTGTCCTTGCACCTGACAGAGAGCAGCACCTGACCAATAGCCACCCTGGCACATACCCCCTGGGGCTTTCCAAAGGCACCCCTCATGCCAGTCTGGAGCCTATCAGCTCCTGCACACGAAAGCATCTTGTTGATTCGGAGCACGTGGAAGGGGTGGACACGGACACGCAAGTGGAAGGCATCCTTGCCAGCGAATTTGGTCATGTACTTGTTGCATGCAATGCGAGCAGCCTCAAGGGCTTCGCTGGAGACGTTTTCCTTCTCCCAGGAGGCAAGGTGGATACAGAACGGGAAATCATCGGCGGGTTTCCTCTTCATGCCGACATCATAGATGCGGATCTTCGGGTCGGGCACACCACGGCAGTAACGGGACTTCGGGTACGGCTTGTTCTTGATCTGACGATAGCATCTCGCCGGTCCTGAAGATAAATCATTAGTAAGGAAGTTTAGAAAACTCACAATGGAAGTAATAATGTGCACCAGATTAAAAATATATATCTGCTCTGAATTTCATTGATGTCCATTTGTGTGCGTCTCAATTGGTTAAATTTAATTTTCGTGTACATATGCTTTCTATTTATCTGGAAAAGAGGCACTATGTAGAATCGAGGACACACTACATCTTATATGGGGTATAATATGTAAGTTTTATTAAAGGCAGCCACAAGGTCAACCTACACTAAGCAATTATCAGCTACATGATTCTGGAATATCGCTATAATTTTATTTCAGCAGCAGAGCATGCCAATAAATATCCCTAAGACGTACCATTTCCAACAAAAGCAATCGAGCAACTGATAACAGCAACTAATAAATATCCCTCAGTATTATGCACTCAGCAATAGTACCTCAACAATATGCAGACCCTCAGTATTATGAAAAATATGTTGAACACAAATCTAAAGATTAGAAGTAGAAAATTTAGATACGACAGAATCTCGTATCCAGTAAACACAGGTACTTGCTTAAAAGAAATCATGCATATAGAAATCTATCTATAAAGCTAAGTTATATTATTATTTAGAATTTCCAGATCTAGAGGATAATCACAATTATCCATCTCAAATTCCTTCAACATAACTAATTTCAAGGAGGTGGTACAAATCGGAACATAATACTTGTTGGAAACAAAACCTAGCACCATTTTTCCCAAATCAATTCTCGCCAAATCTCAACGATTTTCACGGGCTGGAACTAAAATCTCTTCCAAATCTCCTCAAACGAAATTAACTCCCGTTTCATTTCTCGTTTTAGAGAAGAAGAGTGGTATCCGATCAGACCCTCAGACAAACGAACGAACAGCAGATAAATTAGATACAATAAAAATATTAAGGTAGGTGTGAGAGAGGCTTACTTCTACCCATGGTGGAGTTTGAAACGATCACACGGCGGCGAGTGCTGGAGATGTTGGAGGCGGAAACGATGGAGAAATGAAAAACCCTAAGATATATAGACAGAGTATGATCTGTAGACTTGGTCCAAAAAGCCGCACGCACCGCGTAAGCGCTGAGAGCCTGAGGTAAATCAGTCTACGGTCCACAAAAGCCGCAGGCACCGCCTAAGCGCTGAGATAAATCATACGCATTTTCTTGCGGCAGCATCTCTGTAGTGATGTATATAAAATACTTCTGATAGCACAATCCTCGTTAATTAGAAATTAATTAGGACCACACATTAAGCCGTTATATAAAAAGGAAAAAAAGAAAAAGAAAAAGATGAACTTCTTTGAATATGTTTCTTCGAGTAGTAATGCTTTCACTCTGCGGTGTCTGAAGATACAGTGTGATACACAAAGTTGGTCATAGAAAAATTACCAGCTATTGGATTAATAGGTATGCTGTGACGAAATAAGATACGGCGATGGGCTGACTAAGGCCTTGATGTATGTTTCTGGACCAGATTCTAACAAGGATTCTGGTTGGCCTATAAGCCTGTTACGGCCGACATATTTTCCTCTTTTACATTATGATGATGTGATTGTTCTGTTTTCTAATAATATGATATTAGGCATTTCAAAAAAAATAAAATAGAAAAAGATAAATAGAAAATTAGCTCTATGGGTAAATAGAAAAAAATAAAAGAATGTTGAGGTATTTATTAGATTTAACAAAGAATTCATGATAAATAGAAAACTGCAGAAATTTTCAGAGGTAAATAGAAAATTAACTCAAAAAAAAATATTATAAGGGTATTATAAGAGTTGAGATTCCGCCAAATACAGGAATCTGTAGGGTCCGTCCGATAAATCAAATTTTGAGTTTAGATCCGGAGGACCGTCCGATCAGAATCCGGTCCAATCTAATCGTAAGGGGGCTTTAATAGTCGTGCCAAAAGCAGATCGGACAGTTCAGATCTAAACTCAAAACTTGAGTTACCTTGGCGATATAAATTCGGAATGGTGGCAAAACGCGAAAGAGGATTCGCTCTCGGCACTCACTGCGCTCTCTTCCCTGTTAAATCCGGCGGCGCGCCATGGCCTTTTATGAGGCGAGAGACTTTATGTTCTGCGCTATTTGCGGCACCAGTCTCTCCTTCTCTTCCTCCGACTTCGCTTGTTGTCCCCTCTGCGGGTTCAAGCGCGGCGCCTCAGGTATCTTTTTCTCTCTCTCGACATGCTTTTACTTATTTCCGTTAAGAGTAAAATTGTTTTGTTTTCCTCAGTACATATTTTCATTGTGAATACCAAATAGAGAACCTATTTCCGAAAGAAAAAAAGAGATACCAATAGCGTTCAAGGAAACATAGTGTTAAAATACAAGGATAAGCAAGCATGCAAATTATTTTCTGCTAAGTTTCTGATGTAAGAGCTCTAATTGCAGAAATACAAGGGATAGAGCTCAGTTACACCATCACTGCAGAGGTAGGTTTTTCATTTTGCTCGAGTTCTGATTTCTTCAATCTGTACTTGTTTACATTGAAGCAGTATAGATAGGTTTATCAAACCCAAGAATGCTAATAGGTATCTGGGCTAATAAAATGATTGATTCATGAGGTATCATACAACAGATCGTCAGTTGGGTATTACACCGGACTTGCTATTTGTAGTGGTAATTTGAAGGCTTAATTTCTTACATGTCCTTAAACTGCAATCGATTTTCATATTTCTCCCATGACACTTTAATTTATCGTATTTACCCTTTCTCTAAAAGTCTTTCTTATTTACCCATTTTATTAACTACAAGCCAAGTAAATTTAAAATCCCCATTATACCCATCTCCTCTCTTCGTTCTTTGAATTTCATCTCTGATCTTCTCTCTTGTATGATTCTCTATTTTATTTTGTTGTCGTCAGACCAAACATTGATTTTGACTTCAAAGGCTTGTGTTTTGAACTCTCTTTACTACTTCACTTGCACAAGCTCCATTCCTTTGGTGAGCCTTGCTATGGTCTATGGATATGTTTCTTTCCCATCATCTTTATCCATCCTACTTGTAAGGACTTTTTAATCAATTTTCAACCCAGATTTTATTTTATTTTATATCACTAAAGCTCTTTATGTATTAAAATATGGATACAAAATCAAACAATTAACAATTTCTGATGCAAATTGTGGTTATATTGGACTTTACTTATGCATAAATTATTTTTTGGGCCCATCTACACCGTAAAGTATCGGTTCTATTATTTAAGAAAAGATTTTTTTAATGAAGGAAAAATAAGAAGTTTTACATCACTCTGATTTAGGAATAAGTGAAGAAAAAATAGTTACAATTGACCTATAGATTAAATAGTACAGCAATCATCGCGCTAAAATTACTAGCAAAACTCTTCCTGGTTGTTGTGCCCTCTGTGCCGGATTTATCCTAACTATTTCTGGTCATTACTAGATTTCAAGTACCGTATCATTTAAGAGAAGAAAATTTGGGACTCACATGGAGGGAGAGCTTGTGATTCAGTCTAGATGACAGAGTGAGGGCTTGTGATTCAGACTTGTTAAGTTTCATTTATAATGTCCATGATACGCAGTTAGATGTTACTTATTGTTAAATTAGGGAGTGAGAGAGACGAAGAGAGAGGTTTTGAACATAAACATGTGTATATGTGATCAATAGAGATGAGTGGCCAATTATACCTGTGATATTTACACCGAACTACTCTTGTCTAGATGAGAACAGAAAGAGCCAAAAAAAATAAATAAGAAAAGTGAAGATAAGAGGAAGAGGGATAAGGGCTTTTTAGTCATTATCTAAGGGTCAACTTAAATGTTTTAATAGGAGGGTAAATAAGAAAAGCTTTTAAGAGTTGAGAGGCATATAGTAAAAATTGAAGTGTCAAGGAGAAATAAGAAAATTAACTAGAGTTGAAGGACACATAGAAAATTATTCATAATTTAAATATTAGTCATGGTACCTGACATTAATGGGCTGATTTTTTCATGAGCACAGATCTCTTTCTTTATTATCTTGTTATTTATCCAAAAGAGATAATTTTCTGTTGTTCGTACAGGATATTAGAAGAGAGTTGAAGATTGAACCTTTTGTCATCCTTGAATCAGCTCCAAAGCAGGATGAAACAGTGCAGAGAGCAATCGTAAGCAATTTATTCATCTTTCAATTATTAATGATTAGCCAACTGATACTATCTCTTTACTGGGAAAATAGGAAATGATCAAAATATCCATGTCAATCTGTACTTATCTACAGTTGTCCCTCCAGATGCACTTTTTTTTTTGGTACTTCTGTGGTTCTTAGGGGTGTATGAGGTGAATCTGCATCCTCTGCATTAACTCACCATTTGAGTTAATTCAGAGGACCGTCCGATCAAATCCGGACCAATCCAGCCCACGCCTGTAGTGCACGGGGCTCTTTAATATTCGTGCAGATTTAAATCAGACGGTCCTGATCTTAACCCAAAATTTGAGTTAACTCGGAGGATACAAATTCGTATGAGGTACCTCATGGTTTGCAACTGGTATCCCCAATTCTACGACTTGCACAAATGAGAGAACGTAGTTTTTTCATGCTGGATTTGCTAAATTTTGTCCATTCTTGTCCCATAGGTAAATGAATCATGTCCCAAATGCAACCATCCCCAGCTCGAATACTACACTAAGCAGGTTTGTTAGCATGGCTTAAACTTTTATATTTACGTTTTTATCTCTCCTTTGTTTTATTTATTTAGAAATTAACCTTTTGAAATATTAAATTACAGTTACGCTCAGCTGATGAAGGCCAAACTGTATTTTATGAGTGCCCTGAGTGCAGATACAAGTTTTCACACAACACTTGAGAAATGTCTCTTGTGAAACAATTTTTCTTTTTATTATCCTTTTTTTGTTGAGATTAGCTAGTTTTTCTCCAGTAACAACTATCACATCGAATTCTCTCTCCTTAAGATGATTTTGGCTCTTAATATATCTAAATATGTCTGGAAAGCCATAAAACTTTGGTAGTGATGTTCGCATGGTGCATTGCATTCCACCTTAGAATATTTGTCCATACGGCAATCCATGCTACTATTGCGACTAATGATCACTTGCTTTTAGTTAAGTTTTGATGGGTGATCTCTTAACAATAGTATGAATTTGCATTGGCCTCTATGTTTCTAATTATATGTTATTTCAGCGCTTGTAGATCTCATATTAGATTAACCACTGAACAAGCTCGTAATATTTTTGGCACAAAATCCTGTAAATTTGGGTTTCAGGTTTGTAATCCACTCTTGAGGGAATTCATTCGTGCACCACTCTTAATGCAACCTTCATAGTCGCCTATGAATTCAGCTTGGGAGATGCTGGAATAGTGGGTGTTTTCTTATTGCCAAATTTCCCAAAAAGATAAAGTATCGGCTGCCGCTGCCTGCTGCCAATCTTTCCAAAAAAAAAAAAACAAAGAAAGAAAATATGCAACATCAAGAGGAAGATTGTGGCGGGAGGGAAACAATGGTGATAGAGGTTGCAAAGATCTTCCTTGGTTCCGCTTGAAAGAGAAGCAAGATAAAATATACAGCTTTTGAAACAGCAGTGGCCATAAAGGTAGTAAAGAGACTCCGGGAATAGTTTAATATACTGAAATATGTTCAAACTTTAGAGCTAAGTCTTAGGAAAAAAGAAATAGAACATTGATCTAAATTATAATTCAAGGGTACATCTAGCAAATACGTAGTGAAATTTGATAATGATGTTTATATATTTAGTTATTTTGAAGGACATTTTATTATCAATTGATCAAGAAACTGCGCTGTGCCTCTGGCTACAATTTTAGACTTTGCTATATGACACATATGATACCATTTAGTGCATTTGAAAATTTGGACTTTGTTGAATGTGAGAGGCTATGGTAATATGCATATTACAGATTGACTGTGTTATGGGCTCATATTTTTATTTTTAAAATTTAAATGGTCAATCCGAACGTTTCATATAAAAATGTATTTGAAGATTAAAATTTACAATTTTGTTAGAATTTTTATTTTTATTTTTTAGATAGGTAGAAAACCACTACGTTTGGATAGTGCAGAATCTCAAATTAAGTGATCTTCTATCTATCTAAAAGATATTAAAAGAAGTTTCTAAAAAATATAAAATTTGATTTGTAAGTTCATATTTATATGAAGATTACACTGAATAGTTCATATCATTGTTTGAATTTTAAAATCGAAGAATGAGTTCATAGCGCGGGGCATGTATAACATGCATTTTACCATATCCTCACTCTTGTCAGATATAAATTTTGCCAAACTAGTTAGAAATGCTATATTTTGTTCAAACTTAAATGCAGCCTCCCACATTTGAACAATTGTGATTCACCAATTCACTGGAGGCATACTTCCAGTTATTACTTTCAACAATTTCAACAAGGCTCTTATGCAAAAACCGAGGAAACATTATTTTGGGAGCTTGTTAAGGAATCTGAAAGGGGCCCGCAAATTAGAGCTAACAGCCTCGATCTTTTCGGTATGGTCAATCCTGAGTAATGTTATTCGCAATATTTCGATTGCAAATACTGACGACATATTTTTAATTGAAATCAATCCTAAGTAATGTTATTTGCGCAATATTTCGATTGCAAATACTGACGACATAGTTTTAATTGAAAGTATTGATGACATATTTTGATGGAATATAAGGACGGTACATTGCAGTAGTAAAGTATGAACAATACAAAACTAGTACTGTATATTCGCATCTCGAACAAGACATCAACAATTGCAACAATCTGACCACAACAAGGACATTTGTGTCGCAATAGATATGCAGCTTTAATGGATGTCGGATGATAATAGTGTTGACATGGAAGAGCACTGATCTCCACTCCTATGGAGAAGTCATCTAAGCATATCAAACATATCGTGTTTAGCATCTCATCAAATCGACAAGGAGGTGGAGGATATGCGACCAGAGGAGCCCCAATATGCGTAAGTTCGAGGCCTTGGGCAGGGGGTGGTGCAAGCTCAAGGTCTGGACCAACAGCCTGTCCCGCTCCAGAATGTCTAAATCTCTGCCATCTTAATCAAATAAATAATAATGTTAACAATTTAACATTGAGTGACGCCGCTCGGATCGTACTGTTTCGACGCTCTTTTAACCAATATGCCTCACCGTTCCAACAATAAACCATGACAACATCTGAGACTCTCAAACTCTTCAACAAATCTTCAAAACGCCCAAGATGCATCAACAGTGGCGTAGCCAGGATTTGAGTCAAGAGTGGGCAAAATTAACTTATATACTTGAATCATTTTAATCAATCTCACCAAATTCTAAATCAGATTTAATCAGAAATCAAGAAAAACATTAACACTCCACAATTTTAGTCAATTATCAGTATCAATTTACAGTTTAATTCATTCGATTGGATTGCATTGCAGTATTGAATTGTCAAAGGACAGGGATATGCAATTTAATTTTCAAGAGTAGGTAGGCCAACATATTTATACTACTTCATATCCGATTTTAAAATTTCAGGAGTAGGCAATTGCCTACCCTTGTTACATGGTGGCTCCGCCACTGTGCATCAACACAATAGAATAACACTTGCAGCACATTTCCAGCAAAGCTACAACCGTTACAGACTCTTCAGATTGATACACTTCAATATTTTGGCCATAACTTATTCATACAAGCTCCAATTAATGTAATTCAAAGTTATGTAGAAAGCTGACAACAAGCTCTACAACGTTTATGTTATACGTTCTTCCATATTCAGAACATAACATGGTCAAAACAGGGTGCTAACAGCAAGGTGACAGCTTGAGGATTCTATTATTAATTAGTTAGGTGAGAGTCATGAGTGTGTTTTAAATTTAGTCAAAAAGGGGGGTTGTATTTAGTCTTCTAAGCTGTGTATTGTGGTCTCTAGGTAGTAATTAAGTGTATTTTGAGAGTAAGAAAAGTAGTTCAAGTAGTATTAATATTTAGATGACTTTTGAGTGATATTGTGAGGTTATAAAAGAAGCCAAACTCATTTTGTGAGGTAGCTTTTGAAATATTACAAATTTTATCATTTTAGTTGAGTTTATCTTCGCTTTCCTCTATTATGTTGAGCTTTGCTCTTTTTTGAGTGATATATTAGTTGAATTAACTTGTGTCCTTGTTGAATCTCATTGGCCAGACCGTGTTACCGAGAATCTCTAGAAATTCCAACTATAATCCAAAAATACCGTGATCTACTGCCATAATCTCTCAATGGATCACGAACATTCTCCAAATCAATCGCTTATGATGTAGTTCTGTCGATAATACTTAATGTTACCCTGTTACGTAATATTTTATTGACGACATATTTTGATTGTTTCGATTGAATGCACCAACGAACATATTGTAGTTGTTAAACCATCAACAACGCAATTTTTTTTTAGTTCAGCAGAGCTTGCTCTGAACGAACTTATATACATAATACAAGTGCTACTTCGAGCACTCATATCAATTTTGTGATCTTATCATACGAATTAAATGCTAGTACATAGCTTGATATTTAATCCAGCGTGGATGTAGTCTGCAACAAAATTGAGTATAACTTGAGAGAGGAAGGACTGAGGAAGAAGTGTATGAAACTATGAATTCAAAGGTTCATTTCTCTCTATTCATTTATGTGTACATTTACATATTATAAGTCTAATAGCTAGCTTAATCTAACCTAATTAACTATCTAACCCTGGTAAAGAGTGGAATCTTCTTCTGTTGATGAGATGTACTAACACAGGGAATATCAGAGAGAATAATCTCCAACGGCATCAGCAGGTTTTGTGTTGAAAACTCATCCAGTGCTTGGTTAACATTGAACCGTTAGATCTAAAAATGAATGGTTCAGATCTTAAGAGTCCACACATAGATGCAATGTTGCAGTAGGCATATCATAGACTTCATAGCTGTTTCGGTAGTCATTTGTTTTATAGATCCTTTATTTCCTTTAATTACATCCTAAGAGTTACAAGATACAACACAGTCTATCAGCAGATGTCAAATTGAAAGACAAAATTCCAATGTACACAACCAGAAATGCAAACCAATACCCTATGCTAACACGAGATGCCAGATGTATTCTCCGGCCATGCCATTGTTACAAACGACCATGCAAGAAAATTACAACCACCAAAATCACCTCGGCGTTATACTCGGCATGGCACCACTAAGGAGGTTACTGCCTGAAACATCTGACGAAGAAACAAACGGGTGCTGATGGTGCTCTACATTCAGAGACGAAGATGAACTGGGAGTCCCCTTCTTGGCATAGTCTGACGATGACAAGGATTCCGATATACCAAGCTCACCCTCAGGCATCAGGTGCCAGATGGCCTCCAGCTCTCTGACAACTTCCTTCATTGATGGCCGCTCATTGGTCTCATCCCGGCAGCAGCTTAGGGCCAGTGCAGCAAATTTCTGGATACATTCAACTGTGTATGAGCCCATATTGCTGTCTACAACTGAGAAGATGTGGCCTGACTGGGAAGCCATCATAACCTGTAATTCCAGAGAAGAAAAATACAATACATTTGTTCACTTCGAGAAATATTGCCAGATTCAATCAGGAATTTGAATCTTCTTATGATTATATTACTTGCCTCTCTAACTAAGTTTTTGCCATAAGTAATTGGTTGCATTCCTGTCAAGAGCTCCAAAAACACAACACCAAGACTGTACACATCGCTTTTATCAGTGAGCTTATGTGTTAAGAAGTACTCTGGATCAAGATAACCCTGTCATGATAGATGAACAGCACAAATTAAGCAAATGTTGGAGATTATGGTTATAAAATTAAAAAAAAAAAATTTAGGACTTTCTACAGACTGCGGATTATTTAACCTTCCTTTTGTATTTTAGAAAAAATTGTACAAGTTCGACCATACTGATAGCTGCCGTTTTTAGCCATTTCTGTATTTTTTTTCATTGTTTCTTCTTAAACTGGTCTATCTTTGTTTAATTGCAGAATTGATAGTAAATTCAACATAGATTGAGGCAAGTTCAAGAAATTGAGGCATTATGCACAGTAGAGGGGTTAGGGTTGATTGATGTAAAAAGAATGCCCTGAGACGGCGGTACTGGAAAGATGGTAAGATACCCGAAAGGAAGTGGGAATTGAAGCTGACTGCGTACCAAACCACATAGATTAAATTGATTCGTAAGCCCAACTCACACTTCACAGGTTAAATCCCGCATCAGTACATAATTGATGAAACTTTGGATCCAATTAACAGTTTATTATTTCAACTATAACATAATCTAAAAACTTGTGTACTCACAGGTGTCCCTTTGACAACAGTTGAGACATGACTAGGTGCATCCCCCTCGATATTTGGCACTGGGGCAAGGCGTGAAAGACCAAAATCAGCAACCTTTGCCACCATTTTCGAATCCAGCAATATGTTGCTTGCTTTAATATCACGGTGAAATATAGGCGGGTCCGCTTCCATGTGTAGGTACAGTATGCCCCTTGCAGAGGCCAATGCAATCCTTAGCCTAGTTGAAAAACTCAGTGGTTCCTTGCGTTTACCTGTTAGATGACAATTATTTAGTTTAAAACTATAATTAAGGCCAGAGCTCATAAGATTTAGAGGTACGCAACCATACACAAATTCTGTTTGTTGACCAATTTTTTTGTTCAGTTCAGATACAACGTAAAATAAAGTAGAAAAAATATCAACAAGAAAAAGTACACTAACCAGAAAGATGATCACGCAAAGTGCCATTCGGCATGAACTCATACACAAGCATCTACAAGAGGAAATTGGATAACCAGTCAATACTTTGTTTTTATCATTTTTTGACAAAAGATGAGACCAAAACTCTAATCAGAGGCAATAAAAAGGCAAATCATTGAAGAAGAGGGCCACTGTAAAATAGTCAAAGAGATTCAGAACCTACTGTAGCAAAAGATAATATTAGCCCAGAAGCCCTAGAAAGCTGAAGGATCCCACTTATAACAGAAAATAAGAGTTATAACAAGATAGGACATATTTTAGAAAGTCTCTGCATCACGAGAATATTACAAAGAAGCCCCTTCCATTTCTTTCGTTTACATATAAACCTCCTTTGTTGCAGTATCAAATTGACTTTGTAGAGCTATCGGGTTTACACATTATTACAACCTACAAGAATCTGATCCAACGCAACAGAAAGGAGAAAACCTTCAATTTAGCTGATTATTATATTTTATTTGAAATAATACTTGACCAAACTAGACTACAGGGGATAACAACCATACTAATGAACAAACATGAACTTTTACTACTACGAGGCACTAACTGTATTAAATGAGCAAAAGAAAAAAGATATACTTGCTCATCTTCTTCATCACAGTAACCCAGCAAAGCAACAAGGTTGCGGTGGTGTAATCTTGAGAGCAACTCAATTTCTGTAAAGAACTCTTTTGAACCTTGTAAAGAGCCTTGTTGTGCGCGTTTTATAGCTACCACTGTTCCATCAGCCAAGATTCCTTTGTACACTTTGCCATACCCTCCTTGGCCAACCTGAGCAGAGTTGCTGAAGTCATCTGTAGCCTGCGCCATCTCTTCAAATGTAAAACTTTTCAATCCATCAATTTTCATTGGTATTCTTGATACTGCACATTTTGAGGAAAATATTTTGTCAATGAGAATCCATCTCCAAACAAACAGAAGGCAAAAAAGTGGAGAAGAAACAAGGAATAATTATTCTGAGCGATTGCATTAGCTGAAGCCTGAGACGGTAAGAAAGATCCACAAAATAAGAGAATGTACTAACCAGATTTTTTCTTCGAAACTGTGCGATATTTTGCATTTCTTCTCATGATAATTATGGTTACAAATGTAGCCACAATAGCTGCACCAGCAAATGCCCCCAAGGCAATACCCACAACAGCTCCAGTGCTTAGACCAGATTTCTTATTACTTTGATACACTACATTAAAGGAATTGAACAAGGATTAGCAGTAATTACATCAGCCATTTAACTCTTCTACAGTTGTGTAACAAAAATGATTGATGAATTAAACATATATTCTCACAGAAACTGTAGGAACCCTCGGTGAAGTTGAGAAGTTCATAGGGACCATATATATCCGAATCGGGAATCAACCAACCAGTAAACATGTCTTTTATCCGATCTAATTCATGTTCACTAAATTGCGTGTTGTTGCCATCAGGGAAGAACTTCAAATTCATCTTAAGCCTCGGCCCCTCTTCCCACATAAACGACTGAATGTCCAATTGGTACAGTGATATTACCAGCCCATTTGTTAAATAGCCCCTAAAATCATCGTAATAAGGACGAAAATCGGTAAAACCAGGACTCTTTAACCGGTACCCAACTGTAAATGGAACAGAACAGAAACAGGTGAAAGAGGAGTAGGGGTTGATTTCAAAATCCAAAAAGGTGGAGCAAGGGCCACAGTTGGCGGTGGTGTCGTTGCTCGCGATGCCTCCTGATATATTTACAGTCTGGACCCCACAATACGGGCTTACCACATTGAGTAGGTTTGCGTTTGTACATACAGGATTTCCAGACAGCCTGAAAATACAAATGAGTATTAGCCTCATAGACACTAAAATGAAAAGATAAAAACACAAACACATTACTCAAATTTGGCACAATCAAGTGCATTGAACTATAAAGATGAATAAAAGGTCGATTTTACATGATAAAGATGAATGTAAAGCATCTCACATGAGGGAAACATTGCGAGGAGCATTGAGAGAGGTTGATGCATTTGTGAGATTATTGTTTTGAAAATCCCTGAAAGCGTTAAAAATTTGTCAGATTTCTTATAATTAAAAATAAATAATAGATAAAGATATGTCAAACTATTAAAAATCTTACAAAATAAGGGTACGGTTTGCAGTGAATGACAGGCCCTGCCAGATATTGGATGGAACTGTACCACTTAGATTGTTGTCATCAAGAGACCTGCGACAGATAACTTATTATCAATCATGACATAAAATAGGCAAGTGTAGTTACAAATTCACATAGAATTAATAATGAGATTTATTGCAGTAAATAACAACAGAAAAATGAATAATTACAATCTCTGAAGTTTAGGGAGTCCAGAGAAGTCAGGGATGGTCCCATTTAGTAGGTTGTGAGAAAAATCACTGCAAAATTGACAAGAAACAAATAGACAAGATAATAATTTTGTTGTTGACCATATACAGATAAGATCACTGCAAAAAATTGACAAGAAAGTCCTTCAATTCATACATTGTGGTGATATTTGTAGAAAGTTTATTCGTCGGTATCGATCCTGTTAACTGGTTCCAGCTAAGATCTCTGCAACATAATAATTAACAAAAAAGATAAGAATAATGGTAACTACATATGTTCTTGTATAGTACAATAAACAAAATGAAAGGGTCAAATGGATGCACTAAAACAGAAACTTCGACTTACATATAGCCAATTTGTGGAATTGTGCTGAGATCAGGTATGGTTCCTTGTAAGCTACAATTTCTCAGACTCCTGAAAGCAAAACAAACCATTTAGATATCCTGATATTTGAATTAGTAGGATTCATATATTCAAATGGCATTAAAGGGGAAAAGAACTTACATCTTCAGAAGTTTGCTCATATTCTGGTAAGATTGTGGTATTGATGACCCTGAGAAATTATTGTTGTCAAGCTGGCTGCAATTTTGGAGAAAGAAGTTATGACCTAAGTCAGCATGAAAACAAACGAAATAACAAAGTTCATAAGGAAAAATGCTTTTATATTACTTTGATTCATACTCAAGTAGCAAATATTTTTAATATTATATATTCAAGCAGCAAATAATTGAAGAGATAAACTGAAGAATAAATTATGTCACGATCTAACCAACTAATATTCAAGCCTGGCAACTAAACACCATATTAAGTTGGATAAAAAAAAAATTCCTTGATTTTAGAATCCTAAACCGAGATTACTTTTTTGGTGTGATATGACGTACATGATCAGAAGGCTTGGCATTTCAGACAGCTCTTTAGGAAGATAGCCTGATAGATTATTGCTATCCAACAATCTGCAAAAAAAAAATATTAAAATATGTTTAAAGCAAAGAGATACAAAAATCTAGCCCTCCATAAATCTCTATGAGAAATTGGTAATATACTGACAATACAAGCTTTTTATCGATGATCACACGTCAAAGTTTAGTTCTGGAGCTTCAATTTAAATTTTTTGGGCACAGTCCAAGACGAGCACAAAAGAAACCGCATAAAACAGAAGGATAAAAACTGACACCCTGTTAGGTACCAGAGCACTTAAGAGTTGAAATTGATAATAATAGATACTTACAAGTGAACAAGATTGGGTAGTCGGGATAGCTTGGGTGGAATTTGACCGCTGAGTGAATTGTTGTTCATGTGGCTGAAAGAAGACATTCAAGTTGTTATTTCCAAAACAAATTGAACTCGTATGTTTATGACACAAACCAAAGTTTTACTCACAAATGCTTTGTCGTGTTCAAGTTGGCAAATGACGTCGGTATGGGCCCAGATATGTGATTTTGGTCAATTTGTATCCTATTCAAGTTTGGGAGGTAACCGATTGAGTCTGGAAGTGAACCGCTCAGCTGGTTACCGTTCAACAGCCTGCAAAAAGAAAGCATATTGTGACATATATAATAATAAACAATGCATAAACAAGGAGTGCCTTACCAGCCAGGTTAATTAGTACCAGTAATGTGGTACTGGTGTGTTATGGGTGTGGTGCTGTTAAGGGCTCAATTAACAAGCAAAGTAATGAATTTGGTTATATACCAGATCTGGTAGCTACAGGATGAGCACGGCTAATTTATTGTACTGTAATCCAAGAAAACAGCCTAGGTAAACCAGGCATGAAACATGGCTAAGAATGTTACGAGCAATGCACGTGAAGGCAATAAAAGGACGCCATGCAAGGTAGTTTAAAAATCATTGTATGATTGATGAGTAAAGATTACACTTACAGTAGATACAGTGAAGTAATATTCCCAACTTCATCAGGTATGCTTCCAGTAATTTGGTTCCACATAAAATCTCTGGAGAGAGAGAGAGAGAGAGAGAAAGAGGGTGCGTAAATACTACATTGAAGGGCTATAATATTGAAGTGAAATGTTTGAATTTTTGTAAGGATACTTTGACTAAGATTTCTGTTCACTTACAAAATTTTCATGTAAGTCAGATTACCAAGAGCAGGAGCCAAAGTTCCAGATAAATTCATCTTTAGAAGTTGTCTGCAATAGAATAGCAGATAAATAACTTATGGTCACTGCAACCTTGTCTTATGTGTATTACAAATGTATGGACCATGCATATAGTAGGAAGTAGATTGCAAGCCAGAAGAAGAACAAAGCCAGTAAACTTGACACTATCTTTTACTTTTGTGTTTTTGAAGTAATAAACACTTCTCCATTTTTTGCTGTTTTGAGTTATTCAAATTGCAATGTTATTCAAAAAGTTGAGAACAATCCTCTATTGAGGACTAAACAAACTTATTTCCAAACAAAAGTGATTGATATCCATAATTCCATATTATAAAACAAAAATGCAACTATAGAAAAAAGCACTATGGTATTCCCGAAGTTAAAAAATCGTTGTAGAAGAAGAAGATGCCTAGCAAACCTAACATAATAACCCACATATACTGAGGAGGCTTACCCCACCGATTTCCTTAGAAATCAACGATTCAAACAAGATCAACCGGTGACCTGACAAAACTGCACCTTAAAATGATCCCACCCAAGTTACCCAAGAGCATCCTAAGTATAACTAAACTGGACATTACATGAAACCAATTGACCAACGTGACCTGTGTAATCACCAATTGTTTAAAGCAAGAAGCCTAGGAGTGTTTGGCATCAGTACTGAAAGTTATTTACAGAGATGAAACTGACAAAGACGAATTAATACCATTCGGATTTCGATAGAAAGAGCTAAATGGGTGTACATGCATATTTTTTGGTTATGAAAGATCAAATTATCTGAACCACATCTGAAATTCTTGGGAAGAAAACGAGTGGAAATAGTGCCTGGTAACATAAAGCATTAGATATTGCCAAATTTGCACTAAACTAATTGTAAGTTTTGAACGTACAGTTCTTGCACGTGCAGGTAGCCATCTGGCAATGTGGTATTGTAACATATAACTCCAGTCCAATTTTTGTTGCACGGATCTCCACTCCCCCAATTCTTCAAGTGGTCTGCTGGGTCAACAAGGTTCCCTTTTATATCATTCAATGCATTTACTGCATTTCAGGAGAAAACACAGAAAGTCAATTTACTGCTACAAAATATCGGTAATAAGGTGAAAAAAGAAGTTGACCTTCATTTGGATCAAGGATCTGTGCCTTGGTTAGTTGGAAATGCAGAGAAGATAATATGGCTAGAAAGGGAATAATTAGAAGAAGCCACTTGCTTCCTGTCATCTAATTCGTGGTTTTATGAAGCTTTCTAGAATTTCCAATTCAAGTCCCTTGTGCCAAGATCACACCTCCACCTGATAAATTACAAGAGGTGTCAGGCACTGTACTAATATAAGACTAATTAGTTTGTGTGCAACAAATGATGCAGAAATAATGCATGTAATCTCCCCAGAAATGAGAGAAACAGTGAGTGATATTCCTAAAATATGTGGGTGGGTACAGGTACAGCTCTGCTGCATGATTATAAGGTGTTGTGCTTTGATATAAGTATAACGATCTAGGATCAAAATCAGTATTCAGCTCAAATACTTAATCCCGCTTCAGTTTCACTGGTTAACGAACTTAATTATAGCAGCATGAATTTTTATGCTACTGGTTAACGAACTAATATCAAATGAACCAAACAAACCATTAAAAAGAGAAGAAAATAATACCAGTGGAGGAACAGAAGCGAAGGCGAATTAAACCCAATAATGAAACTGAAAGCTAACAAGAAAAGAAGTAGATTTCTATGAGCTGTGCGATTCTGACTGGGTCGTTTGGGGAACACTGATAGAGACAGAAGAGACCCCATCCAACTTTGCAATCGATGTTTTAAATTCACGAAAGCGGATTATATTGACCAAATTGGAGGCAAGTTGGTGGGAAATTTAATTCTCAGTGATTGATTTGTGTGTGTTTATATTATATTTGTAACGCAAGCTCGGCGATTGGAGAAGGGAAAGTGAAGGTTGAAAGTAAGACAAAAACAAATAATAATAAAATAATAATAATAATCTACGACGGTTCAACTTGGTATGGAACAAGTCCGAATCTGCTGCGATTCCGAGGCAGATCGCAGGACCCTGCGATCCCGAGATCAACGGTTCAAATTTTCTCGAGCGCGGATCTCGGAAACGTTCTTAAAAAGTAAATTTTCACGCACGCATCTCGATAAAGACCAACAGTTGAGATGGGATCGCAGGGTCCTGCGATCTACCTCGGAATCGCAGCAGATTTATTTTCGGTATGGAACTATGCACTATGGAGATTGGAGAGTGGGCAAGTGAACGTCAGAGCCAACTTTTGTGGAATTCACGTTACCTCAGGTTACCTGACTCAAGCAAATTATGATTGGGCAATTCTTTTAATATGGCACGAATCTCAAAACACCCTACAGTCTCCATAGGCACCGGATTGAGTTTGGCCCAAATAAATTAATCTGGGCCGTCCGTTTCAATTTGCTTGAGTCAGGTACCTGAAAGGATACGGATCCACTTTTGTGATGCTATTTTAGGACCAGCTCCCTGACTTGCTCAACTTAAGGAATATCTCACATCAGTTTTTTTTTTTCCTTATTTTTTGAGGAATCATTTTTGGAGTTCATTTTATTATTTTTTTAATTTTACTTTTTTTTTATAATTTTTCAAAATCATTGTTTTTTTTTTATTTTTTATTTAATGAAAACTATGATTTTCAAAAATTCTAAAAAGAATAGTAAAAAGTTTCCAAAAATTTTCATTTTCATTTTAATATAAATATTATATTGAAAGTTTTGAATCGACTATTTAAACTTTGAAAATGAAGATATGAGCAGGAAGTTTCAAATCGACTATTTGCCCATCTCATATATATATATATATATATAGAGAGAGAGAGAGAGAGAGAGAGAGAGTGTGTGTTTGACTAATATGCTTTCGGTAGCATTTCGGCCGAAATGTCATAGGACTAAATATCAAAATTTCATATTTGAAACGTCGACCTAAGTAGCTAAGTAAATTAGTTATATATTGAACTTGTATAATACTAATTTTTACTATTTTTAAATTTGTTTACTATATTTTATGATTTATGAAAGATGGCAAAAAATGGCAAAAAATGGCCTAAATATTGACATTTTTCTTTTATTTTTAAGCAATTTTTTTGTCATCTTTCATAAATCATAAAAAATAGTAAAAAAATTCAAAAATCGTAAAAGTTGGTATTCTACAAGTTCAATATATAACCAATTTACTGAGCTACTTAGATCGACGTTTCGAATTTGAAATTTTAAAATTTGGTCCTATAATGTTTCGGCCGAAGTGCTACCGAAAACATATTAGTAAATGAGGACATAATATACTTATATAGATGGCCCTAAATCTGGAAATTAACAAATTAATTTCGAAATATAAGAAGGCGGACCATTTTCTCCGTCCTGACTGATTTCTTTTACACTAACATTAGCAAATAATACTAGAAATGGAATTCACAACCTCGTCACAAAACTGAGAATGGATAATATTTTCCTTTGCGAGAAAAACATCTATATCTTATCTCTCTGGCTATTTTTTTTAGAAAAAAGAGGAGTTTGTTGATGAAAAAATATTATCCATTTTTAATTTTGGGACGCTATAGCATCTATTGTAACAAAAACAAATTTATTCTTTCTATTTCACAAAAATTATTTGTTATTATTACGTAAGATTTAATTATAATTTTTTTTATTAAATACAAAAGATTTTGGGCCATTTATATATGTATAATATGTCCTCATTTATGAAAATAAATAGTCATCATTTCAGCTAACTGATTACTTGATCGCACAATATATTTTTTTTAAATTACTTGATCGCACAAAATTTTGTTTGCAATCAGTAATTTTCTAATAAATTGAACTACAAATCGTACTTAGATGTTCATACTGTTTCAATTGTTCGTTTTTTTTTAAACCTTGGCAGCAGCTGCCAATTACAGTTTCAATTGTTAAAATCTTGAAAGGGATTGTTTAGCTGAATTCATATCACTTGAGGTACTTTACCGTTTGAGTTTGAATCCAGTCCATTTGCGTTAAATATTCCCGTTTGAGTCTGAATTGATCCGAATTCTGATTAGATTAGATTGTTCAAATATTCAAACTCAAACCGTGAGATAATGCCGAGGATCCGAAATCATACCTAGCTTAATAAAAAGATGGAAAAAAGGAATTTTCAGCCTTTTGTCAGTTTGTGTCAATTATAGAAGCTCTGATACCAAAGTAAGTACCTCAATTAATACTTGCGATGAAATTTTTTTTTTTTCATTGGGAAATGTTACATACTTACATGGCGTGTTCAGTGTAATTAGTGCAAAGAGAAAATGACCATTAGCGTGTCATTTGCAGTTTAACCAGTCATTATCATAGATTCGTAATAAACTAATAATCCTTTGTCAGCATTTGCGTTGATTATTGCAAATTGAGAGGTTCAATTTGAGTAGGTATTTAACAAGTCAGATTTTGATTTTTCTATGGAGAACTCCTAAATTTTTTACTCAAAACGATGAGGCTGCCCAGCACTTTCCGTTGGAGGTTATTTTGAACATATCAAAACAATTTTTTTTTTATTAATGAGTTCCGGTACACTCTAATATTTTTTAGATATTATTATTGAGAATTAAACTTGTGTTTGTTTGAAAGAAAGACAACAACTCATGCAACTGCACTAAGCCCGTAGTTCTGAACAGATCTAAACATATTTCATCTATTTATCCGTGACTATAACAAAAAATTACAACAACTACAAGTACGTACTTATCATTTTATCATTTTATGAGAAAGACTAAAATATACAAATTTAAAAAAAAAATTCAATATATATGATTAATATTTTTAAAATCAAGTGACTAAGTAGTAAGTACTAAGTACCCTCTACTATTAATGTAGATCCGTTTTATAAATCAGGAACAATTGATTTTTTTTCAGCAACTCGAAAAATTACGAAACAACAATAACAATACTAATAAACTAGTGTTGCTTAAATTAGTAGTAAAAAAGTGACCAACCATAGTCCTATTATTCTACTATTATTTGGCGGAACAATAGAAAAATTAAGACTTTTTGTTCTTTTAAAATAATGTTATAAAGAACTAATTTTTGATTTAGTGATAAAAATATAACATCATTCATGTGAGATGTGAATTGAAAATCCCGATGAAGATATTATAAATATTGAAATTTAAAAACTATAATTTATTGCTTGAACTATTAATTAATTGATTCGGTTCCATATTTCATTTTGTTGGAACATGTTTAACACAACTTCCCAAATAATTAATCACACTGGTCCACTTGTTCGGTCGTTCCGGGTTAAACCGACAAACCCATTAAGACGAGTTCATCCATTAAGGATTCGTCTGATTTTGTATCTATCTTAAAAAATAAAAAAAATATTTTTTTTAATTATAAATTTTTTTCCTCAACATATTTTAGTATGGATATCATGTTGAGCCATTTGGATTAATAGAACTTTGAAAACAAAAATATAAAATATGAGATATGATGAGGTGTGAAAGATATGAGATATTGGAACCCTCATCTTTGCTTATATATCTTACTTTCTTTTAATTTTCTTTGGAGAGCAACTTGCACTAATTTATTTGGATGGAGAGTAAAGTGAGAAAGGTAGAAGAAACTTCATAATTAATTTTATTTGGTTGAATATAAGAAGATAAAGATAAATGGATGTTGTGTTTTAAATTTAAATTTTATTCATCTCAAAATTAAAACGTAATGAATGTGAACAAGATTAACTAAATAAGAGAATTAAAAATATAATATATTTTTTCTATATCTTTTCTACTCTCTTATTTTATTTATATATTTTTCTTTCCTTTCATTTCGTGTAAACTAAAACATAATGTTAGAAACTTCCTTAACTTTTAAGAAAGATAAAAGTCTTGATTGACCGGGTCATTCAAAAATTAAAATAATATTTGTATTAAATTCATACCTAATATGAAAGGAGACCCTTTTAACAATGGCTCCGGTATATTTACTTCATACCTAATGTGAAAGGAGACCCTCTTGACAATGTCTCCATTATATGCTATCACAATCACATATAAAAGGGGTAAATACTTTATTTTAACAGAGCAGTTTTAATCAAAATAATGTTGCATGTAATTCATGTGTTGCATAAAATTTGAACTTTTGAAATATTTACCCATAGAAGTCTTAAATCAAATAGTTGTACACGTTGGCGTAATTAGAAACGCAGAAGGAAGTCAAAACAAAAAATGAAGTAAATAAAAAACAAAAGAATTGCAGACAACAGAAGGACCAAAAAATTAAAAGAACGAAAAGAAAATGTCAAAGACTCAAAGTCAAATAAGACTTAAGATGTCTCATTGATTTAATTTATATGATATTTTTCTTTTAGTACTACCTTAACTTGGAACATGTTCTAGTTTCATAATTTTATTTTGCATATAAGTTTCCATAACCTTTATTGCATAGTATTTTTAAATTTAAATGATGTTGTTATTATTCAACTTGTAGGTGTAGATTCACAAGTTCACATCTTGTCAGCTTGCCGTTAATGCAAAGGAACCGTTCTAGATCCATCTAGGGGTGTCAATGGCGTTATTTTATTCATTTATTCAACTCATACCGTATTCAATAAGACGAGTATATGTAAGAATATACACACAATATTGAGACACAATCAGAAAAGAACAAAATTATGTTATTACTCTCTATATCTCTTGTTATTATTTTACTTATATTGCAACTTCATTTAAATTTTACAACATATATATATTAATGAGTAATGAATATCCATTCTCTAACTACTCTTGCTAGTTGTGTTATACTTAGTTAACTATTAAATCATGTAAATAAATTCTAGCAAATCCCAATAAAGTTTAGACCTTTAAAACATGTATAGATGTATGAAATAAATGTATTTTAATGTTTTATTTAGTAAATAATATAAAATTATTATTATATTAGTATTACTCGTTATTTATCCGCTACTGTTTTGTTATTCGACAACCATAACAGATAAGAGTAGGATACATATAACATAATTCGTATCAGATAAAAATAGAATACAAATAAAATACAAATAAGTACAATTTGTAACGGGTACGGATATAAACATGCTTCCACCCAACTCTTATTTTATCGTATTCGCTAACACCGCTAGTCCCATCGGAATTGGAGTATTCGGATCAAATAAAAAAATCATCTTGAAAATAATGACGAGATGAAATAACTCCAACTGAAATTGGACGGATTATATTCTCAGCCGGAGTGTGCTCAGAAGCAATATTTTAAAATACAGTTTTGTTTATGTATACTAAAGATCACTGTATATTGAATATGCAATATATGGTTATGTGGATTTTAATGTCAATTTATATATGTAGATTTTAAAATAAATTGTTGTTAGACTCTATATAGTTTGAGAATATCTATAAGTAATTTATCATATTAATTCTTTAGAAATTGAGTGAGAATAATACTCTAAAATTCTAATTTAGTAAAAATCACTAATAATGCACAGTGATTTTCATGAAATAAAATTCATGATAAAATTATAAATAAAAAATCATGAATTTTGATGTAAAGAAAACCTAAAAACTCAAAAGAGGTGAATTTAAATTAATTTTTTAAGTTAGGAAGAGAATTCTATGTGCGCATAATGGGGTACTCCTAACATAAACCGTAATCAACTCCTAGGCGATCGCATGAGTCTGCATGTAGTTGCATGGACGGTGTTGTATATAGTATTATGTGTTTGTACGACCATATATATGTGACTACATGACATTTTGAGCGGCAGCAGATCACATATGCATATGCGGTCGCATAAGCGGTCCATGCAAGAGATCAAAAAAATCCACAAAGTGAACAGATACGTCACGGCACGATACGTTTTCCAGTCACGTGCCGTGACACACATGTCTCGTGCCTTGGCCATTTGCGTGACGTGACCATCTTTTGAAAAATTGGCACGTCATGTCACGCAAAAGATCTCATCACGGCATGGCACATGGGCACGCGAGTCACGTGTAACTAGGATCGTTAGATCTTAAATTTGACAAAAAGAAAGTTAAACGTGACCAAACATGACAAACGTGACTAGTCACGTGCGGTCACGGCGTGACTAACATGCCATGACCATCTTTCCAAATTTGATCACGGCACGACACGTATAAATTTGACTTGATCACGACACAACATGTGACCTCAATTAATCACAGCGTAACTAGTCATGACACGACACATATTTAGATCTCTGTATATGTAACCGCATTTAAAAATACTGTTGAGAAGAGAATACACAAGAAAGAGAAGGGATGATCAAGCCTGACCAATTTCTATTTACTTGGTTAAGAATATTAAATTTTGAAAAAAAAAAAAAGAGGGAAGAGAAACTACTAAATTTTGTAACTTTAGATGAAGTAAGCTATCTACATTGTTCTCTCCCCTTCCCTCCCTTTACATACCCTTATTTATGTGGAGCACGTTCTTAAGATCCGTCCAACTGGAATCGGACGGATTGGATCGAATATCAAATCCATTCTAAAAAAAATAAGGTATAAATCTGGATACTTTAAATTTCATCAGATGGTCCAAATTGAATAATAAATATTTATTGTCTCTATTATGATAGCCTATAAGGACACCGTGTAAATAATAGGCTTAGTTAAAGTCTCATTCAAATATATTAGACAACTTCTTTCTTTAAATCTAGTAAACAAGTCTCAACAACTGATAATTCATCTTGAAATTCGTAATTACCTCCTTAAATTCTTATTCTTCTCTACTCTTTTAAGTTAAACCCTCTTCTTACAGGGAAAAATATGAAAACAGAGTTTCAAGAAACATAGTACATGGGATTGGGGATCTTAAAGTTCGATCGGCCAAATAATCGCCTTGTAAATCGCTCCATTGATCGCCTACATTGTCTCTTATTCTGTATGCTTTGTCGATCAACTGCTTCCTGATTGCCGATTTGAAGATTTTCGCACCTTTTCCCTTGTATTCTGCGGTCCTGGAATTTTTTTTCACACAAACAAATTTCATTTATTGGTGATTTGATTTGGAAATTAGGCAATATTGACAAACTCGGTTCAATTATTTACCTCATGATGAGCCGTTTATAGCCGAAATATCCCTGATCCTGCAAATTTGCTGTGGTTATGTCACGGAATGTCAAGTCGTCTTGGCCGGTGAGAAGGAATACCTTGTATCCTCGCTCAATGAGCTTGTTGAATAAGTCGAGCACAGGAAAGATGGCTGCGCACATTCCTTTTGCTGCCCAGCTTTTAAGCGCTGCTGGATCAAATAGCATCCCTCTACATGAAAAAATGAACCGCAAAAATAAAAATTAAATTATGAACTGCAAGCTTAGTTCATTGGCACGAACCCCCGTCTCTCTACTGAAAGACACAGATTCAGTTCTCAAGAATAGCATCTAATAGATGCTGAGGTGTACTCGCCCTTTAATAAAAAAAATGATCACATGACACTACACTGCAAAAAGAAAAAAGAAATTGAGAGAGTATATGTGTACAATTTTAGCCTGTGCAAATAGAACCACCAATCCACCATGCATGTGAAAAGGCAAGTTTTAAAATAACGGGAGCAAAATCAAAAGAAGTAGCAGGAACATTGAATTAATTGCATACATCATCTCTGGAATTTCTCTTCACAAAAGAGGAAATGAAAAATAAAAACAAGGGTTTCAAAAAAATAAAAATATAAACATGGACACAACAAAATGTCCAGAATAGTTGAAAGATTTGGTATAATTAGGCCCAGTAATAGAATGAGCCTTTTATAATGGGCCCTATTTGAACAATTTAGGCCACTAATTAATAATATTTCTCAAATATTTAAAAAGGTTATTATCATTACCCAAATTGTTTCCCTCGGTAATACAAGAGATTAGAGAGGCATGTATCATCAATATCCAGCACCCATGCATCCATGCCATCATCACCGGCATCCATTCCATTGAGATACGTGCCGATCATCTCCATCACAGTCTCCAAATCTCTGTTGTACTGCCCACCAAGCATGTACCCACCGACATACAGTACGCATTCCATCTGAACACTGCGCCAGGGTCCGGAATTGTTCACCTTGACCGCAACCCTCCAGCTCAGGCAATAAGTTGAATTGAACAGTGTGTTCGGGAAAAGGGGTCCGAATTTATGTGCCACAGTTGTTATGGCAAAATAATTTCCACATTGCAAGGATCCGAGAGATGATGAAGCCTAAGGCTTTGGGGAGGTGAGACTTTGAGATGCCAGTTTTGAACTCACCTGGATGGAGATAATTAGTGACAAGAGATTAATTGAGCTTAATTTGGAATTAATTATCAAGAGATTAGTTAATAATTGAGCAGAGTTTATGGAACATTTAGATTTAACAACACATGTATTTCCTTTCCCCTTTATGCATCAAAATACAAGAACCCATGAGGAAAACAAAAGGTAAGCATCAATAAAAAAGAGGGAAAAGATAATTAGAATTAATAGAGTGAAATTTGATTCATTGAGAGAGCTGAAGAGAAGGGAACAAAGATGTGGAGAGAGAGAGAGAGAGAGAGAGAGAGAGAGATAATACCTAGAGAAGAATAAGGCGGCACTGGCATTGCATGCATTTAATTAATCCACTTAATGAGATTAGTTGTACAGAGGATGTGGGGTTGTAAAATAAAGAAAGCAAATGGAATGGCCTGTTAATGTGGCTTACATCAGGCCCAGGGATATATATTACTTGAATCTTGTTCCTGGCATCGAATAAAGATGATTTATAACCACCTTTTAGTCAAATAACACGGTATTGTTTTTTTTTTTTTTTGTAAAGGTTAGAAGTTCAAGCTACCAAACTATTTAGTTTTTATAAAGAATTATTCCTTTTAAGTTTCGAACCTGCGACTTTCCATACGGAAAGCATTGTCTTTGTCACCTAAATAAAGACTGATTCTCATAACATAGTATTGTTGACTGACTCAACCAAATCTTATTGAATATTTATTTCTAGTAAGTTATTTAAACGGAAATTCAATTGATGAATCGCACAAAGATATTGTTATTAAATGGAAGATACGGCTCTTTAATTTGTATAGTAGTTTTGAACTTTCCAAAGTGTGGTAGTAAAAATCTTTTCTAACTATACATAAAATTAAATGAAAAGTTGCATGATAGACTATGATGGATGTAAGTTAACTTTTTATTTCATTTTAATGAAACAGTCATTTATGTCTTTTATCAAAAAAAAATTGCATGAAAATCGAAAACAACATCTTATCTATTGGATGGAACTAGATATTGAGATTATTTTTGTTGTAAAGCCCGTAGGCGAACTAGATATTGAGATTTGAATTTTTTTTTTTTTTTTTTTTTTTTTTTTTGCGGAGAAATGCCCTAAGGCTTTATATTACACAAACAGGCTCAGTACAGAGTTTACATGCCAGTATTGCAGTGTATTCTAAGAACCACAATATTGAGAATGTTTAGCATGCAATTTGGAAAAAAAAAAAACCTGCCTAAAAATTACAATCCAAAACCATCCTTAATCAGGTTTGAAAATAGGATACGTGTAGCCCTGAGATTCCATTCTTCAACTCTTCCTTTGACCGCCAATTGATCAGCTAGGAGATTTTGGCTTCTCTCTATGTGATAACCATTTGAAATCCGGTATTGCCCTTAGCATTTTCCAGACCGTAAAGCACTCAATGAAAGCACTCAGGTGGATTCCAGCGGTGGTTGTGGACTACTGACAAGCTGTTGCAATTCTCGACAGTTTGTGATGAAGTCACATTCAGGATTCCTAAAGATTGCACTTCCTGTACCGCTGTCATAAGTGCGAGTGCCTCAGTTTGCAGTGGGCAGCATGCCTGGACCAAGAGAGAGGCATAAGAAAGAAGCTCCTCCCCCTTACATATGACAACCCCTATTCCACCCTTCCAGTTACGGGTCCAAGACCCGTCAACCCAGCATTTTACCAGATCCATTTGGTATTCATCCCGCACAACTGGTACCAGGTCTTCCTCTTGAGTTATTCCAGGCAAGACCTATTAATTATGATTCATGATGTATTCTAGTATAGTAATCAGAGAAGCTCCGAATATCTAGTTTATTCCCCCCATACGTCGCATCATTCCGACACCGCCATAAAGCCCACATAGAATTTGCAATTTCATTTTATTGGTTTTCATTAATGACTTCAATCATCTCCGTTAGAATATCCACCATCGGCGCTGTCAGCATATGGGAGGTGATGCCCAGATTGGAGCTATACCAGCAAGCCCTTGCAAATGAGCATAGAAATACCATGTGATTTGTGTCTTCCTCACACTCAGCACATACCGCACAGATCGTGTCCACTTGAATCCCTCGTGAGGCCAGTGTAGCCCCCAATGGCAATGCTTTTCTGATGAGTTTCCAAATGAAAATCCCGACTCTAGGTGCTATGTTACCTCTTTTCCACACCTAGTCCCATAGTTTTGCGGTTCCCATAACATTACCTGTTATCGTACCTCTGATTTGGTTGTATGCATCCCTTACCCTAAAACCCCCATTTGTTGTCCCACTACAGATTAACACATGCCTTTGCCCCTCTCCATTAGGAACTGGGACTGTATTCAAAATGACTAAGCAGTTTGCATAGCTATAAAGTTCAATTAAAAGCTGAGTGTTCCAAAAGCCTGTACTTTCATCTCTGAGGTCACTAACAAGGAGGTTCATACACTGCTTATTTGAGGGAGGTATGTCGATGGCCCATTCAAACCATGGTTCCCCAAAAGCGTGACATTGTTCCCCACCTGCCAGTTTTCATTGGAGCATCGGTTTCAACTTATCTCTCAAGTTCATCAAGGATCGCTAGAAAATTGTTCAATTGTAGGTTCCATAAGTACTTTAGCAAGTGTGCCTCATTAAAACATACCAAATCCTTGATTCCGAGCCCTCCTTCTTCTATTGGTCGGCATATCTTATCCCATGCTACATACGCCAAGTATCACTCCTAGTTTTGCTTTCCCTAGAAAAAGTGCCGCATCAGATTTACTATAGAATTAAGAACTCGAGGCGGCAGCTTTATTGTGGATATGTGGTACACCGGTAGTGATTGTATGGTGGCTTTAATGAGGACTACGCAGCCTGCTTGCGAGAGCATCCTGCCAGTCCACATTTGTAATCTCTCAGTGAATTTCGAGATGAGAAAGTCGTGTGCCTCCCTTCTATCCTTAATCGGTGCTCCAAGGCTGTCAAAAGGGTTAAGATTTGGTACATGTAAGAGATTGCTGATTTGTGATCTCATCATGTCCGGGGTCGGTCTGCTGAACCAAATGGAGCTTTTTTCTGGTCCCACCCTTTGTCCCGGTACGGCAGAGAAAGTTTGAATTGAATCTACTATTCTTTGCACTTCCGGAATATTGGCGGCCCCCATTATTAACAAATCATCTGCATACAGTGAACATGTCAAAGGTGGTGGTGCTGCTGCTACTCTTACTCCTTTGAGGTCCCCTTTTTCCAGCTAGTATTTCAAACTTCTTGTCAGAAGGTCCATTCCAAGTATGAAAAGATACGGCAACAAGGTGCAGCCTTGGCGAAGTCCACAATTCGGTAGGAAAAACCATTCCCTCTTCCATTGACAACGATTGTGTACTCTGTCGACCGTACACAGCTCATAACCTAAGCCACAAACCTTTACGGGAAGCCGTATAATTACATTACCGACTTAATGTATGCCTACTCCATTCTATCGAAAGCCTTCGATAAGTCCACTTTGAGGAAAAATTTGCTATTTTTCCTTCTGTCGAAAATAATGGAGTCCCTCTTTTAGTAAGATAATGTTCTCACCGATCTCTCTTCCCGGCATAAAAGTCGTTTGAGAGTTTAATATGCATCCTCCCATGAAAGGTCTCATTATGATAGACAAGATCTTGGAGATAATCTTGTATACCAGATTGTACACAAATATCAGCCTGAACTGTGTTACCATCTTTGCATCCTGAGTTTTAGGAATAAGTACAAGGTTTGATCTAGCTATCCCGGATGATATCTGGGCCGAGTGGAAGAATTTCATGACCTCATTAGACACCGCTAGCCCAAACTCGGCCCAATTATCCTGCACTGTCTTTGCATTAAAACCATCTGGCCCGGAGGCCTTATAAGGCCCGATTGAATTTAGGGCCCTTTCAATCTCCATCTGAGTTGGCAGGGCGTCCAAAACTAAGTGCATTTGGGTCGAGATTTTTGACAATTGCTGTAGTAGGTTCGTCGGTAGCACTCATGTATGGATTGTATTGGAGTGTCTTGGTAAATCCCTCTAAAGTGGGCCACAAAAGCTCTTCTTATCTCCCTTTCTTCTACAATCCACCTCCCATCCGAGCCCATTAGAGCCCGTACCTCATTCCTCTTTTTCCTGTTTACAAAAGAAGCATGGAAATACTTAAAGTTTTGATCTCCAAGCAGAGCCAAAGAAACCCTTGACCTTCGATGCCAAAATCGTTCTTGCATTAATAGGATCCTATCATACTCTTTTTGAAACTCTTTCTCTATAAGTAGTGTCTTGTCTGTAACTTTTTGATGCAACACGGTTTTCATTTCCTTTTCGATTTTGGCCAACATAGTATCAGGTGTTTTGACCTGTCCTCCCTATTTTCGAATTCCATATTTGAAATTTTTCACCAAAGCCCCCCAATCTGATCCACTTTTTGCCGTCACACTCTTGCAAACCACTTTGAACTCTGGTTTGAGACCCCACCAAGTCTCACACCTAAAATGTAGCCTTCTCCTCACCTTCTTGGCCACCGTTCTCAACAGTATTGGTAAATAGTCACTGTTGAAACGTGGTAGGTGGAAGACTGCCGACTCCGGGTGCATTATGGCACATTCTATGCTCGCAAGCACCCTATCCAACCGTGACGATACACTATCACCCCGTCCTTGCTTGTTCGTCCAAGTGTAGGCCGGGCCGTGATGACCCAAGTCCACTAAATCGTTTCCATACACCCAATTTCTAAATGCTCGATTAGGTGCAGAAAGTTCTTGAGACCCCCCTATCTTTTTTCGAAATATCCATTATCGCGTTGAAATCTCCTAGAAGGCAAACTGGAATGTCATGGTTTTCTATATGCCTTTTTATTTGATTCCAAATTGCCGATTAGTTAGCTTGTAAGGATCTCTATTAGCCAATAATAACTAAGGCCCCTTGTCCCATATTTGTGCAACCTTTGCAACTATTAGATTCATTACTTCCTCAATTATCTCAAGCTTGAGATTGGTATCCTAAATCAGCCATAACCCGCCTGACTGGCCCCCTCGAGGGGACCGCAATATGATTACACGAACACAAGTTTGCAATACGATTCCTTGCCACATCCACATTACACCTTGTCTCAAAAATGAAGGTGATGTTTGCACCAGTGCAACGAAGGTACCGGCTTAACATGGATATTGTCGTGCCTCTGCCACCCCAATAATTCTACATCAAGATACTCATATATGGGGTATCGGCGCATTCTGGCCCGTCGGCTTAAGCCTTTTGTTGAGAGGAGGAGGTGATGTCTCTCTTGGTGGTGAAGAAGGCTCGGTAGTGGTGGGTCGGGCCTTCATGTATGTTCTAGGTTTTGGTGAGGATTGGGACTATGATGCATCCTCATAGGTTCTTTTATGAGTGGCCTGGTTCGGTTGTGGTTTTGATATGAGATGTGGGTTAGTCATCCAAGGCCCGAATCTAGAGGTTAGTAGGTCAAAGGATTCAAACTGGCTTTTGTTTTTCAGATTTTTAACGATCGTTGTCAATCTGTCCCTATCTTGACATCCATGCAGCTCATGTTCTATATTCCCACAGAAATAACAGATTCTGTTGACTTTTTCATAGCTGCAGTGGGCAACTAAATCTCCAAGGGTGGGATGATTGAAAGTTACCTTGTCTTTGAGAGCTTCATTGAGTTGCACCGTGATCTTCATTTTAATGAAATTCTTTCCTCCGACAAAACTTGGTACCGGTGTGGAGACCACCGTCCCCAACTCTTCTCCCACCATTTCAAGTCCGTCATTTGTAAGATAGTTCATGGGTATGTTATAAAACTGTACCCATATGCTAGCATACTCACCATGGCCCGGGTTAAGACCAGCCTTATTTTTTACCTGACAGAAAGCGATCAGATCTCCTTTGTACGTCCACGGCCCCTTCCCCTGGACCTTACGCATGTCCTCTGCCTCCACGAACTCCTCCAGATAACAATATCTTGCCACCAGTCATATGACAGTGTCCGGGTGCGTCATCCATGCCTTAATCACCATCTGCCCAAACGGTGCATCCGCCACCACTCTGTCTGTGATTACCCTTAGTAGGAGGCAGCGGTCCCAGTTTGTACTTAAAGCTGCCCTAGTTGGTACTCTTAGTTTAGCAGCGGCTGCCTCAGTAGTGCTGAGCCCGATGAATTTGGAAATTAGAGCCTCATTCTCAGGTGATAATGGAATGGTGTCTGGCTTAGGGCCTTTGTTCTTGCTGGATGGATTCATGTTTAGGTCAGTGTTGTGGTGAGGTTTGGCGTGAGAGTGTGATAGAGAAGATGGCTCGTGTGATAGGTAGGTTTTTTAGTATATTCTGGGGTTTATAAAGTGTTTTTTTAATAATGGGTGGGATATTTCATTGGGTATGATTGGATTGTCTGTGGCTCGTACCAGGTTGTTGTGTGTGTTGGTGCATGGTTGTAAAGGGGTACTGTTTTACCCTAAAATGTGACGCTTAAACAACCAGACTTCATACGACTCTGACTATTGTGAGACATGTCTGAAAAGGCACCCATTATTCAAAAAAAAAAAGAGAAGAATTTGGTACAATGCATCAAAAGAAAATATCAATGAGAAAAAAAAATAGATGATGATGATGCTAACTCAACATATATGGATGGGTCGTGACATTTTGTTCTACTATAAAAATAATTCAACACAATACATAAAATATATATATATATATATAGAGAGAGAGAGAGATGGGCTATGGTGCATTGCAATGCATAGGCACCCTTGTGCATTGGACCATAAATCACCGATTCAAAGTCCAAATGACCGATCCAAACCGTTCATCTTGTTCTCCATATTAATATGTACTTGGAGACCAAATTTTACATTTTTTGGAATTTTTTTACTATTTATTAAGCCACTTTGAAAGTTTCTGATCTGGTGGTCCAGAAAATTTTACTGTTTTTTACTGTTCACCGTTGGATCAGAAACTTTCAAAGTGGCTTAATAAATAGTAAAAAAATTCAAAAAAATGTAAAATTTGGTCTCCAAGCACATATTAATATGGAGAACAAGATGAACGGTTTGGATCGGTCATTTGGACTTTGAATCGGTGATTTATGGTCCAATGCATAAGGGTGTCTATGCATTGCAATGTATAATAACCCATCTCATATATATATATATATATATATATATGTATATGTATATGTATGTACATTACAAACATATAAAACTCTCACTGACCCACCTTTATGAGTAGCAAAAATGTACAAAGAATAAATTAGTAATAATAATAACAATAATGAAATGAAATAAAAAATATATATATTTAAGTGGGGAGGGTAATTATTAAGTATATCAGAGCCTCTCTTTGTGCTAATTCAGCTCCTCTCGGATCAAGGCCTTCATTTATATTAATTCCGTTAAAGGCTATACGTGGAAATCTTTGAATTGAATCATACGAGCCTACTCTATTCATAATGGGCCGGATCATGAGCTACCAATTTCTACCATCCTGTTTGAGCCCGTTAACGAGAAGCCTTTAAAACATGTATTTTAATTCATGATATACCAGACTTTACCATTTTTTTCTTTTTTCTTAGCCTGTTAAACTTCCAGCTAAATGAATGCACCGCTGTAATGATGTTATTATCAACGCAAGCTGCATGCTGAAATCACTCTGACAATAAATCATGAACTTAAAGTCCATAACAATGCCGATCATCGCCAATAAAAGAAATTGATCTGGACTCGCTCCTCAAATCACTCTTGACTCAATGACGCTAACAACAGCTGTAGCGGTGATCCAGTCTACGTGTGCCAATGTGATAAGTACAAATCCAAGTCATAAGCATGGTGCTCAATAAAACGAATCGGCAATAAAATTGAGATCGATAAAATGAAAACAGTGCATATTTATGTCTACGTGTGTTAATGTGATGAATATATGCAAATTTAAGCTAGCTTATGATGCTCTAATAAAATTGAGATCAATAAAATAGACCACACCGCTAACGGTACAAAAAAAAAATGTTAATTTATGTTGTAAGCGGTGTATCATTATAATGGGTTATTCATAGTACATTAAATCCACCGATTACAATGGCGATGTGCGAAATTCTCATTGGCTTAAATCACTCCTTTAGCGATAGATCCTGCTCAAATCACTCTTGGAGCTTAATGACCAGATCAATGCTTTAACGGTACTTAGTACTGTGGTATCAGCGATTATACATGTTCAATACCATCAACAAAAGAAACTGAAGCAAATAACCAGGAGCATAACACATGAAATTAAGTTGACGTTCCTCCTTATAATAATGATAACAACATAATATCTGGGAATTAAAAATTGCAAGGTTGGCCAATTTAATTTTCTTGGCAACAAGAGCGCCCCCTCCCCTGTGCTATAAAATAACAGCCATAGAAGAGAAAACGGACAGAGATAGACAGAGAGCGACGGAGAAATAGAGGAGCCAAAATTATACTCAAATTGAGACAGGAAGACCGAAAGATAGAGAGCCAAAATTATACTCAAATTAACAGAGAGAAATTGAGTGCAGAGAGAGATTAACGGAAAGAAAGGTAAAATAAAAGAGAAGGGTGTTGCATTATTCATGAGCTGAATATCTGATTTTTTTTATTCTCTTATCCCTCCTCTTTTCTCAGATTTTATAAACAAAAAGAAATCGATTTTAAGAGAAAGTCACAACACGTTCGAAATAATACACCGCCACTTCCGGACTCGAAGCACTCGGTGCGCGTAGGGTGCCGGTTGGGTAAAATTACACAAACACTCGCTACTATCGGACTCGAAGCACTTGGTGCGTGTAGGGTGATTCAATGGGCTTGAAACACTCGGTGGAGTAGAGCGCCAACAAAAAAAGGATCCGAAGCACTCGGTGCGCTTAAGATGCCATAATCATGCTAATGGCGAGTGTGAATTAAGCAGAAATACTGTCAAAATTCCCTCTTAATTAGACATGAAAAATGATATTCAAAATAAATCAAATTCAGACCAAGATGCTGCTGAATTCAAAAGAATAAAAGGGAGAAGAGCATGTAGCTTGAATATAAATGATAAATTGATGAGATGAAAGGAATCACAACGGAGAAGTCAATTGATATAAAAAAAAAAAAGTTATAAAAAGGATGCATTGTTAATTAAAGTGATTGTTGGAGTTGAGACAAAAAAAATGTTACCAGAGAAGTCTGTGCAAATTAAACAAATCAAGTACAAATTGAACAATTGATCAAAATGAAAAGAAATATGAGTTCTCACCGTTATACAACAGTGATATACATGATACAAAATAGTGTTCTCATTGTTATATAACAGTGATGTATGTGAAACAAAATAAAAGAGGTGCATAAATTGAATAAGTAATCGATTCATGTTTATGAATAAAAGATATCAAAGCACAAAGAGACCATGGTCTTTAGATGAATATTCATATCACCATTCAAACTCACCAAGAGCCTGACGGAAAGTGAATATCAAAAATAAAAAAAATAAAAAAAATGAGAAATATGCTAAACTGACCAAAATATCAAAAGAGTTTATTCTTGCTCAATCCTAAACCGAATGAGTCTATCCTCGTACAGACTGCAACCTTGTGTGTTCACCTATACCCAAAACTGAACCTACAATAAACCGAGACAAATTCATATCGAAGACTACTCCAATTCAAACCAAACCTATATTAAATACGAAGCTCAAACCAAACAAAAAAAAAATCTACATAGATACCAAAATTAAACCCAAGACCAACCGAAAACCTATACTAAATGCGAAAAACATAAAACCCAAATCAAATAAACCAAAACATCTCCAAATAAACCGAATAAGTCAAATAAGCCAACAAACTCAAAGCGAATCGAAAAACCACAATCAAGCCCAAGTCAAATCCAAGACCAATCCAAAATCAAATAAAACCAAATTCAAATCGAATTCAAGCAAAATCAAGTTTAAACCCGAATGAGCTAAATTCTAATCCAAATACAAGTAAACCTAATTCACCAAAGTAAACTCAAGTCAAACCGAAAGTTTCCACGCCACCTCAAACTCAAAGGCTTCCACACCACTCAAACTCAAAGGCTTCCGCGCCAACCAAAACCAAAGGTTTCCATGCCAACCAAAGCCAAAGGTTTACACGCCAACCCAACTAAAGGCTTTCACACCTTCCAAATACAAAGGCTTCCACGCCGACCCAAATAAAGGCTTCCACGCCGACCCAAATCAAAGGCTTCCACGCCACCCAAACCAAAGACTTCCACGCCACCCAAACCAAAGACTTTCACGCCAACCAAAACCAAAGACTTACACGCCACCCTAAACCAAAGACATCCACGCCTACCCAAATAAAGGCTTTCACGCCTTCCAAATACAAAGGCTTCCAAGCCAACCCAAGTCAAAGGCTCCTACGCCACCTCAAACTAAAGGCTTCTGCGCTTTCCAAATTCAAAGGTTCACATGCCACCCCAACAAATACATAAGTTCAGCTAAAGCCCTTGCATGTAATAGGCACCCCAAGGGAAGGAAAACCCTACGAACACCACGGGCATATAATACGCCCTTGTCTAAACCCTCTGCGCCAGTCCGACCCGTAGGCTGTCGAAGTGTTCCAGGCACCCACTCACGTAGTTCGGTGTCGCCCATAACATACATGTTCAGCTAAAGCCCTTGCATGAAACAGGCACCCCAAACAAAAGCCCTAGAAAATCCTAGGCACCCTCAAATCAGCTAAAGCCCTTGCATGTAATAGGCAACCCCAAATTAAACAAAAGCCCTAGTAAATACTAGGCATACACTGTTAGTATGCCTCTCGAGGGTTGAATCAGTACTACCCCTCTGATTCAGTATCACCCTCTCCTCTTGATTGCACTTCATATACCCTACCCTAACATGTCATTTCGTCTAGCCCCTTAATCGGAGGTTCCTGGGTACTATCCAGGGTAATTAACGGCAGGGGCTTGCGCCTGTCAGAAGAAAAAGAATCCCCACAATCAAACAATAAGCTTCCTCCCCTTTACCTATTCGAGGGAGGGAGTGTATCTGCAGAGACGTTCGCGCCGGTCTATACCAAAATAACAGGCCGACAAAAATATCTCAACAGGTACGATTGGGTTTATATAGAATATGGTATCTCCCAGGAGATAATTAGCACAATTTTTGAAATTGATATGGGGAGAAGTTTCTATTCCTTGTCTGATGTTATGGATTTTTATTTCTTTCATTATGTGTCTCATTATTCTGAGTTATTCCTGCTAGGTCAGATACGAACTGTAAAGGACTGACACCAACTGTAGAAATTTGTTTTCTTTCAAGACTCATTTTAGGGTTACCGCTTGGTAAGGTTACCCCTCTAGCAGGCCGTTATTTGTGGCTAGAAAACCCACCTGGACTTGGTTCATGTTTTGAATCCCTGAACCGAAGTCTCTGTTCTTATATCTCTGCCGCTGGTGGCGTCCTCTTAGTCGGGTCCAATGGTGGGATTTGGAGGAGCAATTTCCGACGTTGCCATTGTGGTATGTATGATGGCACAAGATTGATATTTGGCTAATCAATTGGATTTTCGTCGGCTCTATGTTGTTCTGAGCTGTCAGGCGGAGGCGGGGCGGGGGGGAGGGAAGGAGATGGTTGTTGTTGTAATGGCGGCGACCCTCCACTTGCACTGAACATACCGTCCAACGGTCATTGTGCCCCATATAAAGTGTGTAGGGTATCAATTTTGTATCATAGCATTCGATTATGATTCTAATCGAAGATCTATTCCTTCCATTAAGATCCTCCATGGGGATTCCAACAAAGGTACCCATATTCGCCTTGGCCAGAGCAAAATACCTTGGATGCCAGTAGTCCACTGGGAAATCTCGTAGTGTTAGCGTAATCCTCTATTTTGGGGGTAAATGATAAGATGCATCTGTGCATTGCCATGGCATGATGGATATGTGGAAGCTTCCTAATATGCAGAGTCACCATGGATGTCGTCTACAGAGATCCAGTTAGGTAGTTTCAACAAAACCCCTCTGTGACCCAGTTTATGCTCCAATCAGATGGTATGCCTCCATATTGATTTAGTAGGGCATCTAAGAGCTGGCCAGGTGAGATAGGGTTGGGGGCTTCTTCCGTGCAGAGCAGGATAGTGTAGCTGAGATCAACATGGATCCGGTGATGTTCCTCCGTTGGTGGAAGAAAGCATAGCTAGAATTCTTGTTGGGATAGGGGTGGTAATTGTCTAGTCATGGTTTGGGGTTTTTTTATTCATTGTAGAGAGGTGTTAATTTTAGAGAAAGATTGGGAGGATTGGTGGTTTGAGATGAAGAAAGAATGTGAGATGTGTACGGAAAGGGGTTTGGTTATGAGTTTGAGGTGTGATGGGAGATGTATGGTTGGGGGTTGCCGAAGCAAAGAGCAAAGAGCAGATAGGCTTGAGATTTGAATTGATGGGTGCATTTATGAGAGGTGGCGTTACGGTACTATGTATAGCGCATGTCCGTTCACACTATGAATATATATTTTTACTTTTTTAACTTTAAAAAGTTGATCTGAATTATTGAACATGATCTCTATAAAATAATTGTACTTTGAGGTAGAATTTTACATTTTTTAAATTTTTTTACTATTTTTAGGTAGGTAGAAAATCACTATTTTTCAGCGGTAGCCTATTGTTCTATTTTCAGGTTGTTTTGTTATTTTTTTGTTTATATTATTTTACATAACATATTTATTATTTTATTATATGTTTTTTACATTTTTTTTGTTATATGTTTTTTTTGTTTTTACATATTGACCGTAATGTTAGACACATAGCAGTATCAATCATTTAGATTGGATGACCTTGCACCATCTAAGAATGCAGATGAGCTATTCCATGATGTATATACAACATCGGATCCTCTCATAGCCCATGACGACGAGTTTGGCGGGTCATAAAGCCACGACTTTGTGCCCGCAACAACAGAGGCCTTCTTTATGACATCGCTGTTAGTGACGTACCCAGACACCAACACCATACAGGAGGATTCTGGCGATAGCACTTTCCCTTCTAAGGCTCGAAATGTACCATTCCGATTCATGCTGATCGATTACATGTAGTTGTTCTTGTACGTTAGATTGTAGTACTTTTCATGTTGGATTGTAGTATTTTTCATGTTGAATTGTAGTATTTTGTAGCATTTTATGTTCTATTGTTTTTTACGGTTTATTCTATATAATAGTTCATTTGAATACTCATTTAGTATAACAAAACATAACACTAATTATATGAAAATACAATATAAAAAATAATACTCTAATCAAGGAACATCGTTCAAAAGAAAGAGGAAAAGATGCGAACTTTATATATAACCTATTAAATTTATAACTCTAAAATTAGAATTCAGAGAAATAAACTGTTTACACCTCTTTCTTTTTCCCTTTGTTATTTTGTAAGATCTGAGGAGAAATACTCTTTCATTCAATCATATTTTTTTGTTTTACACATCTTGTTCCTATTATACTAAGAGGCTTACTACCCGTTATGGTACCGTTGGTACTATTCCTAATCCTATTTTATACAGTAGCTGTGTACAGCTGTATATTTACTTTCTACTTTATTGCTTTACATATAGTACTAGAACAAGTAATGCTATGTTTGATCTTGGCCGCTTGATCGATGATGTACGACTGAGATCAATTATTCTCAACACCCTTCCTTTACATATCTTTATCTTGATCTAAAACACGCCCTTAATTAAGATCCTTCCAACTGGAATTGGACGGATTGGGTCGAGTAACAAGTCCACTCTAAAAATACATGGCATCAGTCGATCTGGATAGTTCAAATTTTATCAGACGGTCCAAATTGAATAATAAAATATTTGTCGTCTCTGAATGAACACCGTGCAAATAATTTGTTTAGTTGAAGTGTAATTCGCATATATTTAACTTCTTTCTTTAAATCTAGTAAACAAGTCTCAACAACTGATAGTTCATCTTGAAAATCATAAATTATCTCCTTAAATTCTTATTCTTCTCTACACTTTTAAGTTTAAACCCTCTTCTTACAGGGAAAAATATGAAAACAGAGCTTCAAGGAACATAGTACATAGGATTGGGGATCTTAAAGTTCCGATCGGCCAAATAATCGCCTTGTAAATCGCTCCATTGATCGCCTACATTGCCTCTTATTCTGTATCCTTCGTCGATCAACTGCTTCCTGATTGCCGATTTGAAAATTTTCGCACCTTTTCCCTTGTAATCTGCGGTCCTGGAATTTTTTTTTCACACAAACACAGTTTATTTCTTGGTGATTTGATTTGGAAATTGGGCAATATCGACCGGTTCCATTATTTACCTCATGATGAGCCGTTTATAGCCGAAATATCCCTGATCCTGCAAATTTGCAGTGGTTATGTCACGGAATGTCAAGTCGTCTCGGCCGGTGAGAAGGAATACCTTGTATCCTCGCTCGATGAGCTTGTTAAATAAGTCGAGCGCAGGAAGGATAGCGGGGCACATTCCTTTTGCAGCCCAGCTTTTAAACGCAGCTGGATCAAATGGCATCCCTCTACATGAAAAAATAAAGAACCACAGAAATAAAATCATATTATGATCACAGGACAATAGAACTGCGAGCTTAGTGCCGTGGTATGAGCACTCGCCTTTCTACTGAAAGATACAAGTTCAATTCTCGATATAAATGCTGGTATGTACTAAAGCTCGTTAATAAAAAAAGCTCGTTAATAAAAAAAAATGATCACATAACACTACACTACAAAAAGAAAACAAAATTGAGAGAGTACATCTGTACATTGTTTTAGCCTGTGCGAATCACCATGCATGTGAAAATGCAAATTTTAAAATAACAGGAGCAAAATCAAAAGAAGTAGCAGGCACTTTGAATAAATTGCATCCATCGTCCCTGGAATTTCTCTTCACAAAAGAAGAAAATGAAGAATGAAAACAAGGACACAACAAAAAGCCCAGACTAGTTGAAAATTTTGGTATAATTAGGCCCAGTAATATAATTAGCCATTTATGACGGGCCCTGTTTGAACAATTTAGACCCACTAAGTAACAATATTTCTCAAATATTTAAAAAGGTTATTATCATTACCCAAATTGTTTCCCTTGGTAATAGAAGAGATTAGATAGGCAGGTATCATCAATATCCAGCACCCATGCATCCATGCCATCATCACCGGCATCCATTCCATCGAGATATGTGCCGATCATCTCCATCACAGTCTCCAAATCTCTGTTGTACTGCCCACCAAGCATGTACCTACCGACATACAGTACGCATTCCATCGGAACATTGCGCCAGGGTCCAGCATTGTTCACCTCGACCGCAACCCTCCAGCTCAGGCAATAACTCGAATCGAACAGTGTGTTCGGGAAAAGGGGTCCGAATTTATGCGCCACGGTTGTTTTGGCAAAGAAGTTTGTGAGTATTATGAGGAATAATTTCCACATTGCAAGGATCCGAGAGATGATGAAGCCTAAGACTTTGTGGAGGTGAGATTTTGAGATGCCAGTTTTGAACTCACCTGGATGGAGAGAATTATTGACAAGAGATTAATTGAGCAGAGTTTATGGAACATTTAGATTTAACAACACATATATTTCCTTTCCCTTTTATATATGCATCAAATATACAAGAACCCATGAGGAAAACAAAAAGAAAGTATCAATAAAAAAGCGGGAAAAGATAATTAGAATTAATACTTAATAGAGTGAAATTTGATTCATTGAGAGAGCTGAAGAGAAGGGAACGGAGATGTGGAGAGAGAGAGAGAGAGAGAGTACCTAGAGAAGAATAAGGCGGCACTGGCATTGCATGCATTTAATCCACTTAATGAGATTAGTTGTACAGAGGATGTGGGGTTTTAAAATAAAGAAAGCAAATGGAATGGCTTGTGAATGTAAAGGGGATGGCTTACACATCAGGGTCCAGGGATATATATTACTCGAATCATTGTTCATGGCATCAAATAAAGATGATTTATAACCACCTTTAGTCAAATAACACGGTATATGGTTGACTGAGTCTAGCAAATCTTATGGAATTTTTAAACTGAATTAATTCAATTGAGTGAATCGCATGAGGATATTGTTATTAAATGGAAGATACGGTTCTTTTTGTTATTCTAGTTTTTCTAACTACACACAAAACTATATGAAAAGTCTCATGAGAATCGAAAACGACATATTATCTATTGGATGAAATTGATGGGTGCATTCATGAGAGGTGAGGTGCGGTGCTATGCATAGCGTATATCGGTTTGTACAATAAATATAGATATATATATATATTTCCTTTTAAGTCTGAATAATCAATCTAAATCATTGAATATGAGTTTCATAATAAAATATACTTAGAAATCAAATTATATATTTTTTTTAGATTTCTTTACTATATTTTAGATAAGTAGAAAATCGTTATCTTTGAATGATCCAAAAACATTAGATCAAATAATTTACTATCTATCTAAAGAGATATAAAAAAAGATTCTAAAAAATATAAAATTTCACATTCAAGTACATCTTCATATGAAGATCATGTTATACTATTTGGATTGGATTTTTAATTTAAAAAATAGAAATATAAATTCATATTACTTGAATAAATATGTGTTATGTATAGTACTGTAGCCGATTCCGAATTTTTAATTTTATAATGTAGCATGCATGCAAGTTGATGCGGCTACATCATGCAAGTCCACTGAATAACTGGGTTCCGATGGAGGGAATGGCATCCCCACCGGCGGATTGCTAGATGGGTGACACGTGTACTCCTCTTCTATCTAATGTTCCCGAGCAAGTTTTTCTATCTGGAATGAGTCCAGCATTCCACTAATAGATATTTGATATAAAAAGCATCTTGCTAATTAAAAGGCCAGTTGACCGCACTAGAAGCAAAAATAAATCAATTATTGCTTTGCAAAACTTGTTATTTGTTTCTATTATATTAAAGAGTAAAGATTTTGTCCCCCGCACTCCAGTCTCCTAAACGTTCCCTCATTCTAACTAACTTTGTCAATCATTAAATCACCTTGAAAAACGTGTAAAATGTGTAAAAGATGAGTCCAGTTTTTTCTTTAAATACTTGATATCTTAGGTATGAATACTTGATGAATTATATATGAATATTTGATATCTTAGGTATGAATACTTTCCATATATGAATATTTGATGAGTCCAGTTTTTTCTTTAAATACTTGATATCTTAGGTATGAATACTTGATGAATTATATATGAATATTTGATATCTTAGGTATGAATACTTTCCATTTTGGGAGAATATTTTTCATATATGAATATTTGATACCTTGAAAAACGTGTAAAAGTATGTCATCATGGATCTCATTTGAAAGAGAAAATTGTGTAGAACACGTTCGTGATTTTAGATTTGCAAAATTCCTCATAGATCATCAGAAATATTGGTTAGATTGAACAGAGAAAAAAAAAACCATCTTGAAAAACGTGTAAAAGATAAGTGATGTGTCCAGTTTTTTTTTTAAATACTTGATATCTTAGGTCTGAATACTTGATGAATTATATATGAATACTTGATGTTTTAGGTATTCATACTTTCCATTTTGTATGTGAATTAATTTAATCAATTAATGTAGCACTAGTGGTGTGATCCACGTGACTTTTTGGTTGTGGTCCCCAATGCAGTCTGACAGTTACTGCCCCCGAAAAGTAATGGTCCCCAGTTTGTATGTGAATTAATACTTGATATCTTAAGTATGAATACTTGATGAATTATATATGAATATTTGATATCTTAGGTATGAATACTTTCTATTTTGTATATGAATTAATGTATGTTGAATAGATGCTGACAGTTGTACTTTGACCGTTAGGGGGACGTTTAGGGGACTGAATGGGGGGACTGTTAGTCGATCCCTATATTAAAAATTAGGAAGATGCCTCTCGCATGATGTGCATCCATGCTGTTTCTTTTGTTTCATTAACGAAGAACTAAACGACACAATAATCCCAAATTATTTATTGAAACTAACTAAATTATAGCATCCGTGCTTTTATTTTTGTATTTTTTTTAATTCAAATCCAGGTACAGGACCTCATTAGTTTGTTTTAATAAGTTTTTAATTAAGGAGATCGAAATGTAAAAATCAAGCTTCCAAATTTTATTAATACCGACATCAGGAATGTTAAAGAGTACAAATTAAGAAAAGAAACATGACCAAATGGTTAAGAAATAGAAAAAGTTAATCGAGTAAGAAAAGAATAAGAAAAAAAAAAGCTAAAACCATAGAAAGTCTACAAAACAGTTTTACGTTGGATGCTTATTAGTTGTTGAGATACTTTTGTTGGCCTGCTGGTGATGCAGACTGGTGTGAAAGTCTCTAGAGATACATTTATTTGAGAATAGCTTATTGTTTGATTGTGGGAATCTTTTTCCTTCCAACAGTGACAAGCTCATGCCATTAATTACCATGGCCGATGCCCAGGAACCTCTAATTAGAGATAGGATATCTAGAGTGCAAATAGGTAAAAGGGGAATACTGAATCAATATATATATGATGATAAAACTCTGTAAAAATTAACATCACTTGTGTCTTGATTAATGAAATCTGGAAACTAGACCTCTATATTTCTTCTTCAAAAAAGAGAGGATTATATCTGATTCAACCCCCAAAAGAGCATACTAATGTTATATTCCTAGTATTTATGAGGGCTTTAGTTTTAATTTGAAGTTGCCTAGTGCTTTGGTTTTAATTTGAAGTCCAACGAGTCGTATAGGTCATGCCAAGTCAGAATTTATGTGGCTGACGTTACTATGATCAAGTCATAATTTAGGAGCGACACTGGACTATGTGAGTGGGTGCCCGTGAGGCTGGGACACTACTTCAACCTACGGGTTGGATTGACATAGAGGTTTTAGACCTTGGGCGTCAGGTGAGCCCTCTTGACATGGGTGCGTGTTGTTTGACTCGTATGTTTGATTTTGGTTGGTGTGGAATATTTAGTTTGGGTGATGTGCTGCTTTCGGTCTAGGTGGCGTAATATCTCGGTCGGTCTGTATGACGTGATTTGGTTTGAGATTTTTTTAAATTTTATAAATAACCAATAAACTTTTTATGTCGTAATTGCCTTTAGAAAAAAGTATACACAAAAAATTGTAATATATCCCAACCGGACTTGAAATGTGACAAATATATTTTTGAGATAAAAAATAGAGGTCTAATTTTTAAAAATTCTATTTAATGTCCCTGAAGAATACATGTTTAGAGAATTTGATATGTGCTAGAATAAGCTAAATCTGCTATTCTAGCAAATGTGTCAAATAACATATTAGAGAAGAGCAACAATAGTAATTATTATTTTATTTATCACTTTCATCATTATTTTATTTTCATGTAATTAATATGATAATTGACATAATAATTATCTGAAGACAAAAAAATTCATCCCAAATCATGTTCAACTTATTAATAGGATATATGATTAAATCTTAGTCTATATTATATGTTTTTTTTTGTAACTGTCAGATTTGATTAATTAATAAATTTATAAGGCATGGCCCATAATTTCTCTTTTCTGGAAATAAATCTGTTTGAGAATCACAGGATCTGTTATTCTAAATCCACCCCTTCATTTGTATTAAAATTTGTGCATAGAAAATAATAATTTTTAAAATTTGTGCATTTCAAAAAATAACATTCAAAAATCACATCAGATTTATTTCCCTCTTTTCTTCCCATGAGAGCGAAATCGGTACGATGGTTACTATTGATTGATTGCATTGGAATCATTAAATCTTTACCGTTAAATTAAAATTTTTGTCAGACTTACTTGCAAAGATTTTTTTTAAAAACAGTAATTAAAATAATAAAAGTTAAAGAAACGATATGATTGCTTCGTTTGTTATAAAAACAGCAAAAACCGAATCCGGGATTCGGTTAAGTTATTCTTTCGCTTCACCGAATACGCTATTCGGTTAAGCTGTTGGTTTTAACAGAGGATACAGTGGGTTGCCACAGAAGATCCCTTTTTTTTTTTGCTTTTTCGGCTTAACCGAATCCGGAATTCGGTGAAGGCAATTTCTTTGATTTTTTGGCTTAACCGAATCCGGAATTCGGTGAAGGCAATGTGATTTTTTTAGCCATATTTTTTTACAGTTTTGACGTGATATTGTTTTAATTGGTCGGAATCAATTCCATACTTTTTCTACCGTGATTTTTATTTTTACCCAAAAAAAAAATATTTTAATATAAATAACCACGTTTTTAAAAGAATTTTATTTCTACCCAAACCGCAAATAATATTTGCGGTTTGAATTAACAATTCAAACCGCCAGGAATATATGCGGCTTGAATTGTGAATTCAAACCGCATATATTATTTGCGGCTTGAATTGTTAATTCAAGCCGCAAATAATATATGCGGTTTGAATCGCATTTATAAAAATCGGTTAACCAATCACCATTTCATTTATTATTTATTAAATGGTAATTTTTCACCGATAACCCTAGAAGTTTATTCACCAATAACCCTAAAGTTATTTTTATTACAAAGAATTATATTATAAAAACTTATCAATAATATAAAATTTCATTTATTATTTTATTAAATGGTAATTTTTCACCGATAACTCTAAAAATTTATTCACCGATAACCCTAAAGTTATTTTTATTACAAAGAATTATATTATAAAAACTTATCAATAATATAAATGGAAATGGTATTTTATAAATGGAAATGGTATTTTATAAATGGAAATGGTATTTTATAAATGGAAATGGTATTTTATGAGGTAGTTTATTTTATATTATTGATAAGTTTTTATAATATAATTCTTTGTAATAAAAATAAGTTTAGGGTTATCGGTGAATAAATTTTTAGGGTTATCGGTGAAAAATTACCATTTAATAAAATAATAAATGAAATTTTATATTATTGATAAGTTTTTATAATATAATTCTTTGTAATAAAATAACTTTAGGGTTATCGGTGAATAAATTTCTAGAGTTATCGGTGAAAAATTACCATTTAATAAAATAAGAAATGAAATTTTATATTATTGATAAGTTTTTATAATATAATTCTTTGTAATAAAAATAACTTTAGGGTTATCGGTGAAAAATTACCATTTAATAAAATAATAAATGAAATTTTATATTATTGATAAGTTTTTATAATATAATTCTTTGTAATAAAAATAACTTTAGAGTTATCCGTGAATAAACTTCTAGTGAAAAATTACCATTTAATAAAATAATAAATGAAATTTTATATTATTGATAAGTTTTTATAATATAATTCTTTGTAATAAAAATAACTTTAGGGTTACCGGTGAATAAATTTCTAGGATTATCGGTTACCACTTAATAAAATAATAAATGAAATGGTGATTGGTTAACCAATTTTTATAAATGCGATTCAAACCGCATATATTATTTGCGGCTTGAATTAACAATTCAAGCCACAAATAATATATGCGGTTTGAATTCACAATTCAAGCCGCATATATTCCTTGCGGTTTGAATTGTTAATTCAAACCGCAAATATTATTTGCTGGTTTGGGTAGAAATAATTTTTTTTTAAAAACGTGGTTATTTATATTAAAATATTTTTTTTTTGGGTAAAAATAAAAATCACGGCTTTTTCTAGTAGTATTTGGTATTTGATCCCTTCACTATTAATTTTTGTCCGGTTCTACAGTTGGTCAATAATTATTGTTAAATAAAATATTAAGTCAATTAATTGAACTAACTTCATTAAGGGTACGTTTGGATCGTGCAAGAATTAGTGCAAGAATATCAATTTTTGGGTAGTGGCTGAGAATAGTGCTAACCGGAGTGGTTTGAGAATAGCGCTAATTTTGGACTATTCCGATTAGTAAAAATGTCGTTTGGATTGTATAATTGAAATAGCGATGGAAGGAATGAATAAAATAATAATTAAACTAATCTAATATTTAAACTAATATTATATTATATTTAATATTTAAACTAATATTATATTACATTTAAACTAATATTTTTAATACTAACATAATATTTTATTTAATACTAATATAATATAATATAATATTATATTTATTTAATACTAATGTAATATTTAAATTAATATTATATTACATTTAACATTTAAACTAATATTATATTACATTTTATATTTAACTAATATTATATTATATTCAATCTAATATTTTATTTAATACTAATCTAAAATTTAAAATAATATTATATTATAGTTAATATTTAAACTAATATTATATTATATTAATCTAATATTTTATAATACTAATCTATATTTAAAGAAATATTATATTGCATTCAACACTTAACATTTACACTAATATTATATTACATTCAATTTTTAAATTAATATTATATTATCTTTAATCTAACATTTTATTTAATATTAATCTAAATTGATTCCGACCAATTAAAAAATAAAAAATAAAAAATAAATCAAAACTCAAACCGAATCCCTTATTCGGTTTATATAAAAAATAAAAAAATTGGTTAACAATAAAAAATAAAAAAAACCCAAACCGAATCCCTTATTCGGTTTTATATTTCGGTTTATATAAAAAATAAAAAAATCGGTTAACAAAAAAAAAAAAAAATCCAAACCGAATCCCTTATTCGGTTTATATAAAAAATAAAAAAATAATGTATACCGAATTGGCTATTCGGTTTAAATTAAAAAAATAAAAAAATAATCTAAACCGAATAGCCAATTCGGTTAATGGGTGGTGTTACACGGGTAGTCACATAATTCGGGATTTGCTCTGTGACAACATGCTTAACCGAATAGGCTATTCGGTTAAGCAAAAAAAAAATAACTTAACCGAATCCGGGATTCGGTTTTTGCTGTTTTTATAACAAACGAAGCAATCATGTCGTTTCTTTAACTTTTATTATTTTATTTACTGTTTTTAAAAAAAATCCTACTTGCAAAGGCAATGGCTCAAATTCCAAATAAGGTGATAAAGAGATGCATTTATTGCTGTTTTCATTAGAAGGTTTCATTAGAAGTGATGCAGACCCAGAGAATTGAGCCTTCTATTTTTTTGGGTCATGATGCATCATTTGTGTTTTCATCATATCTATTTGTTTCTCTTCTCAATTATGACTCATGTATAATGTCTTTTTTATCATTTTAAAATAATATGTGTTTGATAATTCTAAGTCGTTTTTAAGCTCATTAGCTACCGGTGGCAATCAAATCCCTATATATACTGAAAATAATTCTGTCTATGTCACTAGGAGACCCATAGCTTGCCAAAATGCGGTATTAATTGCCCCCTTCGCCACGACTGGGACTGGCAACCAAATTTTCTTGAATTTGTCAAATATCAATATGATTAGTGAATAGTGATAGGGATTTTTTAAAGTTTGAACACTGTTAGTTTCCAACTAACGGTGTAAGTGTAACCCTTCTTACAAGTTACCAAGTGCAAGACTACCAGTTTTGTGTTTTGGTACAATATTACAGGCAAGTGGCAACCTGACTGCTATCCAACACAAAGGACTTTGGATAAAGTTTCATCCAAAATCAGTCTTAAACCGTCCGATTTGATTTAAAATTTGCATCAACGGTTTAGATTTACGGGATCATTTAAATTTATTAAGTTTTAAAAATGTTTGCACGAATCTTAATTTAAATCAGACGATTAGGTCCAGCATTGGATGAGATTTTGTCCAAAGTCATTTGGACAAAATTCAATTCCAAGTTTTTTATAGTAAAAAATTTCCAAAAATTTAATCTCCAAACACATATTAAAAGAATATCTGTTTAAATTGATTGTTTAGACTTCAAAAATAAAATAAAGACTTTAAAAATAAAAATAAAGACTTATAACAAAAATAGAACACAAAATCAACGAGGTATTTATTTTAAACAAGATATAATATAATATATTGTTTCTGGTACTGCCTAAGTTTCATTACTACGGGTTGCCTGACTTGTAATCCATTGACTTCCATTGGGCCGCATTTAGGATGCATAAATTGGTGCTTATTAGTGCGGTACCTTGCACTAATTAAATGTTTTCAAGTGGAAATATATAGTATTTTTCCACTCGCGCATACCCGACATTTTTATAATATCTAAAGTTTATTACAAATTAATTAATATATCTAGATTCGCTGGGATTTAATAAAAATGTCCCCACCGGCTATTTTCTGGCCGGTATCCTATTTATACACTACTGACCATTTTCTGACCGGTACCTGTGCTATATATATGTGTGGAGGGTTGGAATTCATTTCTCACAATTCGTTCTATCAAATTTCACACTATCTCTTCTCGGTTGAGCTATTTCTCCCAGATTTCTCCACCTTTTTCCAGATTTGCAAGTAAGTTCCTATAATTTTTTAAAAATTCATTTTCAGGAGTACTACACTAGGGCGGAGGCTCCGGGGTACCACGACTTCTATCACGTGTCAGATGAGCTCATTCAGACCCCGGGACATCCCCTATTGAGGTATGAGGCTTGGTACTTGCGAGTTTGCATGACCACCGTATATATGCATGGGGATTACGGTGCCCATTTACACGACAGGGTCAAAGACAATGATGGTTACAAACCCAACGGTAAAAAATGAGCTCGCCAAGTAATGCACCTAAATCTACATAGTTTTTTCCTATCTGATTAGTTCATCAAGATTTGATCTAACAAACTAACTTTTTTCCAGCTTTTGGCCTCGCTTAAAGGTGTGGCGCATGGGATCACCATACTGGGAAAGAAGAACTGGAGACGCCTTGGGTACTACTTCTAGATGAGATGCCACCTCCCCCCGATGAATAGCCAGAGTGGGACTACTATCGTTGGGTATTGTCCATGACTGGGTGGGAGACATTCTACGACGAGCAAGGACGTCCGGTTCAACCTTTGGTATGTCTTTTTTGCATTAGCTGTCAAGTCAGTACAAATTTCTTCATTCAAATCAAATTTACTTAATTATGTATATGATTGCAGGGTCCAGCCAAGATGTCGACACTGCCTCCGGAGTCCTTTCCTATAGATGTCGAATTTGGCGCGTTTAGTCTCGATGAGATCGGGATATTTAAGGAGGCTTCGGCCGACAGGCCACAACCGCCAGTACTACGATATGAGACAGA